>QOCX01003764.1:0-16064 GCA_005959815.1 Sarcophaga bullata | reverse complement strand
ACCATGCACGAATATTAAGCATTCAACAACACTTATAAATAATAAAGTTATTGTATTAAAACCGGTGTTCTGTTTGCGCAAAATACCTCGAGCTTCGCCATTTTACGATCGCCACAATCGATATAACAAGAGGGCTGTTCGTATTGTGGATAGATTCGAGTCCGCTGGTTTGATAAATGATCGACCAACGTCTGTACGTCGACGAAACGCAAAATCTGTGAAAAACATTCTCGTTTTCGGGTAGAGTATATAGGAGAATCTAAGGCAGTCGATTTTGCATAGCTCATAAGAATTCTTCTCGAAATTTACATTTTCAAGTTGGTCTGCAGCACCACATAAACAACAACGACGGGTAATCGCTGAATAGGCTTTGTCGCAGTTGTCAACTGTCCACTCATTTTCATCGAAATATTACATTCAGCGATAAACCTCATTTCTGGTTCAAGGGATACGTAAAAAAACAAAATTATCGAATTTGAGACGAAATCAATCCACATGAGATCTAAAAACATCCCAAACATCCTGAAAAAGTCACTGTTTGATATGAATTATGAGTTTGGTTGCGTTATCGGTCCATATTTCTTTGAGAAAGACGTTGGTCTGGCCATCAGTGTCAATGGCGGACAGTATAGATTAATGGCTACCAAATTTATTTTGTCTGAATTGTCTTTGAATACCAATGTTTAAACAGGACGGTGTTACGTACTACAAAGCTCATGCAATTGGTTGTTCTGGATAAACAATTTGACGGCATCTTACGTGGAGGCGATGTAATTTGACTGACGAGATTGCGTAATTTGACTCTGATAGATATTTTCTTGTGAGGTTTTTTAGTCGCAAGCATACTGCGGTGCTCAATGTGAACATAAACCATGTCATCGTTAAAATTTAGTCTGATTTATGCGACAGAGTCGTTGGAAAATTGGACATTTTGTGACGGAGATTCGAACGCAGTAATACTTCGCATATCAAACGACTAAAAAATTTCGATAATATCTTCAACATACTTTATAATAAGAAGAGAGAGAGAGAGTGGCAAATAGACGGTACAATAATTAAAAAAAAATTTGAACTGGGCGTAGACACTGTGCTAAAACGCCAACCCACATATGCTTAACGATTAATCTTAAATAAACGTAAGCAAATATACTTGCCGTCATTTTCACGAGTAATTCAAGAACTCGAGAATTATTTATAGGATATCTTAACCAGAATTTAAAAAAATAAATTCTTTTAATAATCTCAGTAGAGGGTGAAGAAATAGAAAGAAATTGGTAAATAGTTGACACGTTTTTTCAAAACGTTTTTAAAAATTAAAATAATTTAACGAATGCTTAAGAGAATCAAAAAGGCTTCCCATTGCCCTGTATGCTTGTAACAGAGTCTTGGTGAAAAAATGGGGCCTAGGCACCTAGGATGACTCACTGGATCTACACAGCCGTAGTCAGACCTATCTTGACCTATGGATGTCTAGTTTGGTGGGAATCCCTCATAGGAAAACAAATACGAATTAATACAGCGACTACAGATGATCTGCCTGTATTATACATTCTTGGTGCCTGCGCATACAGGCTAACTGACTGCGGACGCTAGAGATAATTTTGGGCCTCGTTCCGCTAGACCTCTTCTTTAGGGGAGTGGCGGCTAAAATGAGCAAGCGTCTCTGGGCGACTGGTCAGTGGTATGATTCGGATACTGGCCAAGCAAAGATCCTAAGGAAATTTGGGGATATCAGGAGCAGTGAGTACATGACACCATGGTACAACTTCTTAAGGAGATTCAAGACATCAATCCCGGACAATGAGGCTTGGAAAAGTAGTGCGATCCACATAGCAGGGGATTCCATGTAAATCTACACCGATGGTACGAAACGAAATGGAGCTGTTGATGGTGGAATTTTTTCGAAATAGGTTGGAATAGCCCAGTCTATAAGACTGCCAGACCACTGCAACGTCTTTCAGGCGGAGGTGGTGGCAATACAGGCTGCGATAAAAATTATTGAAGATGGAAATATCTAGAAGTAGAATATCACCATACTATCCGATAGCCAAGTGGCTATTAGGGCTCTAAGTTCCAATGTGATGAACTCCAGGACGGTATACAGCTGTCGCAGATATATCAACGAGATAGCTGAACGATATGATGTCCATATCACATGAGTACCGGGACACAGTGGTATTCCGGGTACACTGCAGAGCTGATGAACTTGCCAGGCGAGTCCAACCATTGAACTCTCCAAGGAATTCTCGACTTTGGGTATCCCTATGAGAACTTGCAGACTCATAATTGATAATGCGAACGTCAATTCCGTTAACAACAGATAGGCCGCCTCGGACACGGGTAGAACGGCGCATAAAATCTGGCCAAAGTTGGATGAAAGGCGCACAAAAAGTCTGCTTAAACTCCAAAAAGGCGCGCTTAGTATGGTTGTCGAGGTCATTACGGGGCATTGCATTATGAGTACGAACTCCCATATTTTATTTTATAAAAAATTTGAAGCTATTGAATAGAACTCAAAGCAGCGACCAAAATTTTTTTCAGTGTACTTTACACCCAATGTATTCAATTCATATTCGTACGTGCTGAATCATGATGATTGAGATACATACATACATACATATATTGAGTGTGTGGTAATGTTTGTAACAATTTTAAAATCAAATTTTTTATTTCTAGTGGTCATTTGCTGTGTGTAACATTGTCTAGACATGAAGAAGACTTTGGGAAGTAACCATTTACTTATTGCCTACATACATATATACATACAAACACAGTTGGTAACAATTATGTTCCGGAAATCTGGTGAGAACATGATTTTACTTAGAAAAAAAGTCATAATTTTTTTTTAGAAAATTTAAAAATTATTGCGTATGATGATTGTCAATAAATTATTTCTAATCAGTTATGGTAATACAGTGGCCCTGTGGCAAAAACTGCCAAATGATTGACTTGCTGACTATAATTTTCTCACTTATTTCCTATCATTTGAAGTGTTGTGTATTAAGGGGGAGCTTAGTCGTCTGTCTATACCTATTCTGCCACTGTTTTATTTTTCTTTTTTTTTTTAGACGATTTTTTTTTAAAAGCGGCGAAGAACGTTTTTTTTTCTGTTTGTAAATACTTTATGCTGTATTTTTAGTTTTATCTTTCAAAAAAAAAAATGTGTGGAAATTCTATTTTTAGTACAGAACGATTACACACAAGAAAAATACAAAAAAAAGGATGAAAAAACAGCTAAAATTTTTGCGGTTGTTTCATTTCTTTTTTTCTTTTTTCCTTTTTCTTTTTTTGTTGTTAAAGCAATCACCTTGCAACCAATTTTATTTCACTTCTACTTCTCTTTATTCATATGTACCTGTTTCGATAACATCCAGCTCTGATGCCACATATTCTATTTATTGTGAGGGCCATGGTAATGCAATGAAATATTTAGGAATTCTTTTATTTTCTTCTTCTTTTAAATGGAAACTCTTCTTGTATGTCGCTGCAACACTACATATTCAACAAAACATGAACGGCAATATTGACTAAATGGTAGTGAATTAATACTGGGGGAGGGGGAAAGTTGGTATGAACAAAAGGATAATTTTTAATGATAATTTTTAAAAAAATTTTTTCTAAAAGTTCATGAAGAGTGATGCTCAAAATAAAGGCAAACGGATTTCAAAAAAAAAAAAAAAAAAAAAAAAAAAAAAAAAAAAAAAAAAAAAAAAAAAAAAAAAAAAAAAAAAAAAAAAAAAAAAAAACTGACAACAAACTCAATCGACTTAAATAAATCCATTGAAAGCAAAAATATAAAATAAAATGTGCTACAAAATCAAAAACAACAAAAAAAAAAATCAATATTAAATCGAGAAAAAATTGAAAGTTTTCAACTACAATTCAATTTGGCTTTTCGAAGTTTCAATTTACTTTGGTGCTGTCTTACCAAAAATTCAATTTTTATTGTATTTTTTTGTAATGCCAATGGAATATGAAAGCAATTTGGTTCAGCAAAATAAACACAAGCACACCAGAAAAAGATGAAAAAAAAAACTTCAATCGCATAAAGGCTAAGGGCATTTTTTTGACAGTAATAACAATCTAACAACAACAACTATAGCAACAACAACGACAGTTATAAACTGTAATAATCCAACAATCACGACCAATAAAAAACCTTAACAAAAATGACAAAAAATTGAACTGAAAACTGAAAACCTTTTCAACTGAAGCCAAAACGCTTGAATAACCTTTAAACTTAAAATTGATTCAAGATGATGACAGTTGCGGTACAGAGGCACAACAAAAAAAAAAAACAAGAAAACTCAAATCAAATAGAAAATGAGATTAAATTGAAATAGAATTTCAAATACAATCTCGATAACAAATTATTTTTGTTTCATTTTCATTTTGTTTTTTTTTTTTTGTTGTTTTTCTTTGCCTTAAGACAGTAAGTCGACTGAGGCAATAAAATAGAAAAATTAGGTTTCAAAGACGAGATTTTAACCCAAATATGAGGCAAAGAAAAAAAAAAACAATTCAAATTCAAACAAAAAACCGTTGCGAAATTTTGTTTTCTTTTCCAGTGTAACTGTATTATGCTTGAAATTGAATTTTGACATGCCAATCGGAAATGCAAAACGAATTCATCATGAATAATCAAACCTTAGCCAATAAAATGCTTTGAAAGTATATGCCCTCCAACCTTTTATGCTATTTAGTTAGTATATGTATGTATGTATGTATGTATGTATGTATGTATGTATGTATGTATGAAATTTATATGGTATCTTCATATTTAAACATTTCTGTTTTCAAATATTTTTTGAAATCTTTGAAACGAAATTAAAGTCTTATTTTTATTAATTTTGAAACATAGAAAGAAAGAAAGAAACAAAATATGAGGCAAGTAGAGCATCTCTTAAACGAGGTAATAGTTCATACCCTCTTTGCTATAAAAAATAAAAAATTTGCTTCTTAAATTGAATTGTTTTAGTTTAGCAATTAAAACATCCAACAAAACTTAAATTAGCATTGTTCAGTGCTATTATATTGCGTTTCTCTTTATATCGGATCGTTCATTAAGCGCTTCCTATCTTTAAAATTGAAGTGTTTCAAAGTGTTTGTAAGATCTCATCGAAATTATTCATTCATTTGAAACACCTATTGATGCTTTTATGTATGGAATATAACGGCATTCAAATGTCCACCACGGCTTCACAGGTTGCTCCATCCGAAATCCAAACTCTTGAATTTTCCAGGCTTTATGGATCGCTATACTTTGTAGTTTTTCCCACAAAAAAGTCTAAGGGGAGGAAATAGTACAAGCTCGGTGATCAGTTCTAATCACCTTCAAGTGATATGACAATGTTCAACTTGATGCATAATATCCAATGAGTAATAAACTGTGTGACAAGTAGCGTCAAACAGTTGACACTACATATCGTTGGTGTCCGGCTTATTAAATGCAAACCAAAAGAAATTTGTAATTATCGATCCAAACATTGAATTTGCATAGGACGGTCTTAGATCTTATGTGGATTGGTATCGTTCCTAAATCGGAAAATTTTCTTCGTTCACATACCCATTCATTACTGGAATTGAATTCTCAATGAAAATTTGGATCAATTGCCATTCGGGGCGATTTGACAGAACAAAAGAGACTGAAAAAATAACAAATAATTTCACAGATGTAACCTCAGCAATATGGCCGTTATCAACTGTCAAAGTTTGAAAGTGTGCGTTGGAAGTTTAAATTTAGGAAGTTGGAATATCTCTTTAAATTTTGTTATGCACGTTTGTAGTATAAAATGACAATACAGTTCACACGATAGTGTTCTGTCATGTCGACTGTCCGAGCTAAGCCAACTGTTATTGTAATTCCTACTATTGAACGATATTAATGGTAAGAACAGAAACTCACTTCTTAAAGAAGTTAATATTTGTAGTTTTTGAATATAATGGAATTACTCCAGAGCTTAATAACGATCTTCCGAATGCGGAATATCGTCTCATATTTTTTTTTTTTATTGGATACGTGCTTATAAGCGGGGAATTCTTGTAAGAAATCACAAAATCGAGTGCCAAATAGGTTCTTGTCATATTTTTTTTTTGTTTTTTTTTAAGCTCGCAAGAATAAATTTGTCCTCATTGACAACAATGTACTTGTGTTCGATGAGATGCCAACTGGTTCGAAGGAGGCTTTGATCATCTTCTGCAACTCGCGTGTGGAGAACAAAGTTGCAATTTTGGGTCCTTATGTTGTTTGGGGAATAACGGGAGTTGCTGAAGAAGATATTCGCTGCGCATTAGCTTTTTTAGTCCTACATATACATAATTGGCTTACACAATGTTTAGTCAGGATTACGGCCTAAAGCTTTTCCAACCACACTCATGTTGTGTTTGTTAGTGTTTTCATACATGAGTGGGCGGGACCTACAGTTTAAAATCGATTTCGGAATGAAGATTTTTTGAGAAATTTTCATGGCAATTTTATTTGCTTTACAGAGTTTTTGCCAGAAATCTTCTGAGGGAAAAGTCGCCGAAAAGAAATTTTTTTTTTCCAATTTCGTTTTTGATGTCTGACCGGGGATTTGAACCCTGACCTTTCGTCTAATAACCAACACAATACCCAACACAATCACTACGGCGACTACAGTCCTACTGATAGCAATTAACTCAGGCCAGAGAGTTATTTCTTGACATCGCCGAAGACCCTGCCAGATAGTTGAAGAACAACTTTACACACTACGAAAGGCAAACACTTGGTGGATTGTAGATTTTTTATAGAAATCAATTATCTGAGATTGCGTTGCAATTAGTTGGCTACTCTTCTGCATTAAAGAGTACAGCCTTGGCAAACGAGGAAGTAAAAATTATAAGGAACATTCTATGGAATTGGATTTGCGCATGTCCAATTTGTACTACTTTTTCCTAAAAAGTCTGCAGTTATGTCTGTTAATAATAATATTTGCTTCCAATGGTTCAAGAGTTTTACTATTTTATCAGCATAACCCAATGATTAACTATTTCTATCCCCATAAACAGACTCAGAAACGTTTAATCATGGTAAATGAAAGAGTAAGTGAACAGGAAAACCAATTTTTGGAAAGAAGTTATTCACAATACGGTAAACGATTACTTTTTTTTAAGTAAATTTGAAGTACAAAATAAATTGTTTGTGTTTCTCGGCGGAGGATGCCTTAAAGAGCGGGAATGTATGCGTATATCGAAATAAGTAGTTTCAGTACATTTTGAAGTAAAAATCAAGATTGCATAAGTCTCAATGCTGTTATGCGTTGAGTTATTATATCCGGGGAATACTGTATATTATATTCGATTCAATACACGAATTTTCATGACTAATGAAATAACAGAATTCTGTTTAAATTCTTTCATCTTTCCGAAACAAACTTTACAAAGCATATCTACTAGCCTCTGATCAATAAAAATAAAGCGTTTATAAACACATTGGACTATGTGTAGGTGGATTATTTAGAAAAATGTTCCTAATTTTGAAAAAAGAACAAATTTTTTTGCATCTCTTTTAAAAGCCAAATATGTTATGGACCAAGGGAAAGGATGTTCGAGGTATTATGAAACATTTTAAAATGAAACCTACAAGAAGGATCTCATCAGGAGAGAAACAAATCCATTTATTTTACAAGACAACATATTGCCAATAATATCATCATTATGTGTGATATTTTTTGAGTGTAGCGTATATTAAAATATAAAGCAAACAAGCAAACGTTTGTTAAGTTATTAAGAGATTAGGGTGCAGCATTCAACAAAAGCGATTCATCTTTTTCTGGTTTTTACAATCATTAACAGAAGAAAAAACTGAAAAACAAGCACTTAATTATTGTTAAATACACAATAAATAAAGAAATAAAAATCAATAGAAACACTGGTAAAGTGGCAATAAAAGCAGTGAGCAATAATAGAGCAACAAAATCGAAAAACAATAACTGCAACATTTCTGTGTGTGTATGTGCGAATGATAATAATAACAGTTTGTGTAGTTTAGATAATGATTATGAACAAAATTGTAATGAAGTTGAAAGTTATTTAAGATTTTTCATTATTTCGGAAATTATTTTTTATTTTAACGATTTTGTAATGGCATTTTAAATGAAAAAAATAAAAAAACTCTTGCTTGTTTCTTCATTCTTTTGTTATTGTTTCGGGTGGTTGTTGTAATGGTTGTTGTTTAGTTTTAAACGTTAAGTGTAAAAAAAAAAAACAGTTAAGAGCGTATAAAAACGGATTTCAACGAAATTCCAAGTAAGACAGTAAATGACAAATAAATTTAAAATTGATTTCATTTTAATTGTTGCCAGACCAAATAGACGATTTTTTTCTTTTTCGAAATCAACAGAATTGAAAAGATGACACACTTAGATTCACTATTTTGTTCATATTGTGTGTACACACTGGAATTGTGCAATTCCAGACCTGTATGACACCCAGGGTTGATCTTAAAAATAATGTGCAAACACTTCAACATAACAGATGTGGATCTGTTACGATAAAAACAAGATTCCAACAATTATTCTGACTAAGATTTACCTCATGGTTTACCATATCCGTTTACGCTTCCAATTCTTTTAATTTTGAACATTTCAATCAAATTTTTGAGTGTTTTCCAATGGCATTTTGCACTTACCTGTAAAGAAAAAAAAAAGAAAATAAAAAAGAAAAGATGAGATAAGATTATTTTGTTAAAATATTTCAATATTGGTCACACATTTATTTGATGATATCATGACCGCTATTATTTATCAGACCATAAGCGGTATACACGTTTTGTATGTAAGCACTTACTTTACTACAATTCAACGTGAATCTCTTTAAATTTAAATAAAAAATAAATAAAAAATAAAAAGCATTGAAATTTTTAATTCGTTTGAAACACCATTTAATATCACTATGTGAGGAATCGTTAAACGGCTTCTCTGAGTTCCATTTAACCGATGACACCGGTTATATTGGCTTTGAGGACAACTGTGTTCTGCGGTTTGTTCGCATACATCTATGACTTGAGAAAATCCCAAAAGAAAACATCCAACGGCGTCAAATTGCATGCTCTCGGTGGTTAGTTCTCATCACCCTCATATTGCAATACAATTCATGCTTATAAATCGCTCTTACGGAATACCCTATGAGCAATAAGCTGTGTTACTGCCATCTTCTTGAAACCACACGTCGTTGGTAATCAGTGACCAATGCGAGCACCATTCACATTGATGGACGGATCAATGTCTTTCCTAAAGAAATATGGATCGATACTGTCGCTAGCCAAAAATTCACACCAAACACTGACTTATTCGGTATGCATTAGACGTACTTGGATATCATCTGGATTGGTATTGTCCCGAATTTTAAACTTTCTTTGTTCACATTTACATACATACATAATTGGTCATTACAACCCTTCAGTCATAATTACGGCCTAGCTTCGCACACCACTTATGTTGTGTGAGTTAATTTTATACATGAGTGGCGGGACCTACAATTTAAAGTCGACTCCGAACGACAGATATTTGAGAAATTTTTCAAGGCAATTAAATTTACTCGCAGCATTTTTTGCCAGAATTCTGCTGAGAGGAAGTCGCCGAAGTAATATTTTTTCATATTTTCGTTTTGATGCCTGTTCTGGAGTTTGAACCGTGGCCTCTCGTCTAATAAGCCAACACACTACATACTAGACCTACGGCGACTTTTTATTTATGTTGTCATAACTTAAGATGATTTTTCGATGAAAGTCTTCCAGATGTTTCAGAGTCAATTCGGTACATCATTCATCATACATCATCTAATTTGACAGATGTAGCTTCAACAAGGAGATTAGTATGAAGACTGTGGTTTAATTAAACAAGATTCCGTTGTACAAAGCCCAGTTCAGACATCTCGAAACAAATGAAATACGAAATTGTATTTCTTTCGATTTCTAACAATAACTGTGAGATTAATTTTTTTTTTTAATTTTAAAAGTCTTTTTAGTTTTAAAAAGTTTCTCAAGTCCGTCGATCAGAGTCGGCGTTAAATTGAATCTCGTCATTTATGGATGAATATAATTAAGCTAGGTTGTAATCCTAACATGTTGTAATAACGAGTTGAGTAAGTAAGCTTGAGTAAGTAAGCAAGATATCCGTAAGCTTTAACAAGATATCCGTTAGCAACTGACAAAATTTGGTAGTCCTTATTGAAAACTCTAAACATCATTTATCTTTGGCGTGGCAACTTCTAGAACTTAGTGTTGACTTGTTATGGCCATATAGTTTTGTTATTGTAACTTAATCTGTGTTTGTTATTATTCTTATATAATTTCTGTGTGGTTTTGTTATTGTTTATTTCACTAAATACAAACAGTATTAATTCTGTCTTCGCAACAATTGAAATGTGCGTATGGGATTACAAAGGAAAGTTGGAAGCTTCTGATAACGAAATTGTAAAAGTGTTGTTGTAATCGTAACATATGGAAACGGTGCATAAAATCAAATGACGCTCTTCAGTAGCAAAATACCAAATATTTGAGTTTTAAATGGATCGGGAGAATTAATAATTAATTCTACTTAATTTAATTATTATTTGTTTATAAACAATGATGATATTTACTAATAATGAAGGAATTATTCACATTGAATTAGAAGATTTTTTTGCACTCTTATTAAATATTTACTGAATATTGAAATATTTTCTATTCAAAACTCTAATTATTGTCAAAGCAGTTGAAAAAAAATCTGATTTTTTTACCATTTAGAATTTAAAACTTTCTCAATCATGCAGACTAAGTGTTGTAATAATTCTTTAGATCTTTAATAACTTATGAAATACAATTATTTTATGTTTGTTGTTCTTTTATCGTGAATTTATTTTATTTTCAAACCTTTGATGATAGATAATCAATTACAATTGACATGAGAGTTCCTAGTGAGATTTCTACAACCCAGCTACCTACCAAACACAATTTTTGGCGCAATGCCACTTCATTTTAGGCATACATGTGTGTGTGTGTGTAAATAGTAAAAAAATTTTAATGTCATTTCATGAGTACACGAATACTCGATTTGAAATGAACATCCACTTAAAAATTGAATTAAATACACCCCACGCTAGCAAAACAACAAAACAAAAAAAGAAACTCCAAATGTAGGTTGTTTGATTTCAGAAAAAAAAGGGTCCTGTCACCTCAAATCCCTCAGTCTTTCAGTAAAATCGATAAAAGAGTTTGTGATAGAAATCACCCAAACATAATTTTTTTTTTCGCTTTTTTTTGTGGCTTTCATAAGAGTAGAGTTATAAAACACTACAACTGTATGTGCTGTAAACTTCATTTAATTTACGTAATAATTGTGACAGAATAATACCAACAAAAAAATTTTTTTTTTTGTTTTGTTTTCTTTATTATTTGATGGCAATTCACTAATTGATTAGAAAGTTCGGATAGAGTTTTTCTACCCCTACAGAAACAATATTTTTTTTTGTTCCTTTTGTTTGAATTCTGTTTCCATTCAATTAATTTTAATTTTTGTTTTTTTTTTTTGTTTTTGTTTTTCTATTTAATGTTCATTGCATAAACTTATATCAGCACACAAAATTATAAGTTACTTACCAAAAAAAAAAAAGTGAACAGAAACAAAAATCACCAACAAAATAAGAAAGAAAAACAAAAAAAGAAGAAAAAAATATAAAAATGAAGATGCTGCAGTGCTTAGTGCTTCAAATCGATTACAATGATTTCTTTTAACATTTTCAAATTGTTTGGTAATGTTTTTCGATGACTAATACCTACAAAAATGCTTCAAGCACCGATTTCTGAAAATCGTTTAAGCAGAGTTATGTTGTGACCCTTTTTTGTTAAAAAATTTAAATTTTTTCAAACTTCTACAAATTTTTTAAAGAAAAATAATGTTTTATTCCGTCAAATATATTCTTAAAACAATAATGTTTCAAAGTAAAAACTTTAACCAAATGAGGTAAGCAATTCCTATATCACATACTGTAAATATCGTACGTAAATGATGATTTTTGTAAAATTTTTCTTAAAACACGTTTCTAGTTTTTAAGCCTTTTGTCGACTACAAGCAATTCTAAACCCCAATTTTGTTAAAGCAAATTGTTTAAAATAAATTAATAACGGACCGTTTGTAAAAAACTAATTCTGTTACAAAAAAAAATAGAAATATCGTCTCGACCACAGGTTAGGTACGACGGTATATAAATACTATAGTACACCTAATCTGTTCGTTATCATGATAAGGTCAATGTAACCCCCTACGTCATCCATAGAATACCAAAACTTATCATCAGTTATGTTACAAGATCGTTCACTAGTATTAATCTTATCCACATTGTTTGAGTGCTGCTACAACGATAAGCTACTTATGTAGACATAAAATGATTCCAAATGATATTAAATGATTTTAGATGCTGCAATAGAACATACCTTCAACACAATGCTAAAAGTCTATAAAAGTCTTTATGAGGAAGACATAATTGTCTCAAATGAACTCCTCATATTTTGTACAACGGGTCAACTTGAGCTCCGGGTGCTGTACTTGTCTCATTTGACAGGTATATGTCCTCTAACCTCTAACCCCTCATAGACAATGATCGTTGCTTAGTACAATCGCTATGCGCAGTTATTGTATGAGATTCCTTATAAACGTAATGGTAACAAGTCACTCAAACATGTTCTCTAGACCATTGGGACTACAACACCAATCACGGTTTAAAACGTTGCTGTACCTCCACGTAATCTATTTCGCAAACAGGGATCCAAAAGTTTGTTGTTACTAATCTCTCGACTGCTTAATTCCATTTAACGTCTGTTTAAACTTAAGTTCTGATGTCTGGAAGTCTTATTTAAAAATGATTCCTTATCAACATAAATACCATCCGGACTTTATCAAAAATCTTACAAATTATGATTAAGGATTTAACATACGTTATCGGTGTTACACCATTGAATACTAAATTTGTGCCAATTCCTTCTAAATTCGTTTCAGTGGTAGGGTACTGAAAGTTAGTATTTTTTTTTTGCTTCCAAAACATAACTAAACTCTTATTTAATTAGTCATTACAACCCCTCAGCCTACCCCACCTAGCTTCTCAGATAACCCATGTTGTGTGTGCCAAATTCATCCATGAGTAGTGGGATTTACTATTTACTGTTGCGACTACGATTGACAGATTTTTGAGTAAAATTTTCATGGTAATTTTATTTACTTTCAGAACATTTGAAAGCCGATTGTTGCGGAGAGTTCAGCGAAAGAATTTTAATTTTTTATTACATTTTCTCGAGATGTTAGAACTAAGGATCTCTCGGCTCTGGTATAGTAGCTACGGTGACCATAATTAAATTCATTTTATTCCTGGTTCAATACTGTAATTGCCAAAGGTTTTCTTTAAATCGTACATGGTTTTTTGACGAATAGACATCATCTTTATGGTAGTTTTCGTGCAGTTTTCATTCTAAATGCTTCGTTTAATATTTGTTTAACAAAGCGTAATGCCGCTTCAGTCGATAAAATTAAATACTTTAGTTGTTGTTGTTGTTGTTGTTTTTTTCGTGGGCATAGACAAGGAATAACTCTTTTTTTTCATTCTCTTCCCACTTTTATTACTTGTTAAATGAAAAAAATTCAATTTATTTCCCCCTCTCAGCCAAACTGGAGTTTAGGAAAATAAACGTGAAACTAACAAAAAAAAAGGAAAATAAAAAAATTTAAATAAAAACGTAAAGTTAAGTAATAAAATGGTGTATTTTTAATATCAGGTATTTACTAAGGAACCACCAACAGAACAACAACTGAACAAGGAATAATGAAATAAATATTGAAATGAAACCAACAACCAAGCAATGTTCTTGCTTGTAATAACCAAACAGCACTTTGTTGTTGAGTTATTGGGTAAAATAAATTTTAAATACTCGACTGCTTCACAATAAGATTGTGTTTATTGCAAACAAAACTCCACACATACACACCATTAAGATACTCAAATATAAAAAAAGAGTAAAATAATAACAACAAATTAAACATGAGCAGAAGTAACAAGAACAGGAAAGAATTAAAAATGCAATCTTAAAAGTCAAGTAAGTTTAAGGTAATATTAAAAATATTCCTTAAACTAAAATTTTATTTCGAACATTTTCAATTAATCTGATAACTTAGTTAATCATACACGTCCAAGAACCAAGTTGTACAACAATACTGTAGTGTAATGGCCACTTTTTCAAAAGGATTACTAGTGGATGCTTTCAAAACTAAAAATTTAAGTAGGAATATGATCAGAACAAGCACGAATAATGAATTTTCCAATACAATTTACAAAATACGGTGGATCGTGAAATAAATTTATTTTAATTTATAAAATAAAAACCAAATATTGTATAGAGCATTTGAAAAAACTTGACATAAAAAAGGACACAAATTTCGAATAGACATTCCTGCTCTAGCGAAGAAAAGTACTTATGTCACATTATGATTTTTGTATTTTTTAAAATTTTTGGAAAATAAATCATTAATGGTGAAACAGAATACGTCTCAACTCCAACCAAAAATGATTTCAAAAAGAAATGATGGCCCATACAATAAGTCTTCAGCCGTAACTTCAAATATCTTCATGACTCCATAAACGTGTTAATACATTGTAAAAATGTTTGTCTTTATGTTCTGTTTTTCATCACTTATGCTCGTCATAGTAATCGATTTTTAATTTGTTGTACTTTCGTGTGAATACAAAAAAAAAAAATAAAAATAAACGTCGTAAGATCTTTACGCTCATCTTTTAAAATACGCATGAAGTACGTATGTCTTTCACGCTAACTTTACGTACGTCAGCCTTAATGGTGTAAATTGGTCTTAACAGAATGGGACCGATATCAAAAACTAGGAATCATAATTAAGTTTCAAATACTCCCATTTCACTGCTTACATTGAAGTACGAGTAACAACATTGCACTTGGAAAAACTTGATTTTGTCTTCATCAAATTTCATGAAAGTTGATAGAAAAGGGAGTAGGAAAATCGTAACCAAAATAAAATAGAATGCAGAGTAAATTTACTTTAGAATGAGATGCTATTCGGCTTCATCTTTTTATTTGATTATGTGTTTCGGTCCTCAACTTCATGTTTATATTTGAGTCATACCCCTTAAATGTGTCGGGTACCTTTTACGATACAACAACTAAGACTCCTTCCATATTTACAAGATAATTAAGAACACTTAAGGGTTTTTCAGGGAAATTTGGAATATTCACAGGAGAGTAAAGGGAGAGTAAAGTCCGAAAAATATAACATTTAATGGAAGACTCCTCTAAACTCCTTACTGACTGATAGCTTTAAACAAAATGGAACTGTGGGTGCTGGAATTTCGTCGGAATCGATTGAAAGTATTCGACATACAGGCTTAGGCGAGAATCGTTAAAAACACCAATATCCTTGAAGGAAATATTATCTTTCTTTCTGAATGGTAATGACGGCTACTAGAGCACTGCGTTCCAATGTAATGAACTCTACGACGGTGTATATCTGAAGTAAATACATCAACGCTGTTACGGAACGTTATGATGCTTACATCGTATAGGTATTATCATTGTCTTCGATGAATTCTCTACTTCTGGGAATCTCTTCAAAAACTTGAGAGCTTATAATTGACAATGCAGTCATGGATCCCATGAACGTCAGATAGACAACTTCAGGCAAGAGAAAAGCCGGTTAAAGGTGGATATGGGATGCACGAAAAGTCTACTTAGTTTCTAAAGAAGAGCGCTCAGTATAGTTGTTGGAGCCTGTACTGACCATTGCATTTCGAACACTAATGCTAGGCATATTTCGTTTAGGAAACTTGGCAAATGCTTTCTGCAGAATCCACATACATACATAATTGACCATTATAACTCTTCAGTCAGGATTACGGCCTAGCTTCTCACACTGCTTATGTTGTGTGTGTTAATTTTATACATGAGTTGCGGGACCTACAGTTTAAAGTCGACCCCGAACAACAGATTGTTTGAGAAACTTTTCATGGCCATTTTATTTACTTCTCTCAGAGTGTGTGCCAGAAATCTGCTG
>QOCX01003763.1:0-16559 GCA_005959815.1 Sarcophaga bullata | reverse complement strand
GGCGGGACCAACAGTTTAAAGTCAATTCCGAACGACAGTTTTTTGTGAAACTTTTCATGGCAATTTTATTTTCTCTCAGAGCTTTTTCATATTTTGTTTCGATCGGTATCTGATATCTGATCTGACGTCTGAACCGTGGCCTCACGTCTAATATGCCAACACACTAGCTACTAGACGACGATGCCTTCTGGATAAATGGCGTATAAATGAACCCATAAAAAAAATTTCCCGTTTCTTAAGCTAAAAGACAACACTGGTCCTGTGTCAGTTACTCACTGAATTGGAAATCACAACCCTTCAGTCGGGATTATATAATCGAAATCGAAAGTTTTACAACAGACTCAAAAAATTTTCACATTCAGCGGTACATTAATCAATTTACTCATGGGCTCAAGCGTCAAGGCATTCAATACACCTGAAATTCGTTCAATTGTTGATGGAATAAAGTGCAGTGAATAACGATTTTTCGATAAGTATCGTCCTCACCGATAAAACGTTCTCTATTATTCATCGAGGACATTTTTAACCGCCAAATAATACAGCTTCTTTGCACCTTACAATGACAACATCTGGAAGCAGGTTGTTCAAATTTTTGGAAAGAGTTGTAAGCAGAACTAGTTGGGTTCCCCATCTTTACAAAACCCCTTATATTTTGGCAGAAGATAGTCTCTTAGAGCATTAGAAATGCAAGCTGTTATTCTAGAACTTGCATTAGCCGAATTTTTTTTTTTTCTTTATTACATTAATATTATTAAACAATTTTCAATCATATACGGCGATGCTGAGGGATGAATATGTTGTAAATATTTGCATACAAAGACATAAAATTGTAGAAAAGATTGATATTCGGATTTTTCTACTTTTTGTCTTCACTGTAGATGTGTATGGGTTAAGATCTTCATTTAGAACAGCTGATAGTAACTGTTCGCTGATTAACGATTCTAGGAAATGAAATAATTGAACATCATTTCTCTCACATTATCTCGATTTTATTCATCACAACAGGTAATCATATTGAGACCATCACACTTTTATCCCATTGTTACCGTTTATTCGCTATTTCTGTTAGGTTAAATTATTTCTGAAATTGGTAAAATTTTATTTTGTGGTTACATAGCTGTGATATTAGACAAATGTCAATAAGTACGTCATTTATATGACAAATGTGGAATGATATGCCACCCACAATGTAACTATCTTCTGTTCTCTCTCTCTCTCTTTCTCTTTTGCGTAAGTATATTTGTAGATTTAAAGAAAAGTATGTGCAGCTGTAGGATATGAGGCGACTGTCAAGTTTTTTTTCCAAATAATTTTCTAATTGGTGCGATCAAATCTATGTACGATATTGAGTTTCTATTGATAATGTTTTACTCAATTGGCAATTTATCAAATTAAGCTATTAAATTATCTTGGCATTAGACTTTAATTACTCTCAGTTAACATATTTGATTGGCTTTTGATTAACGTTATCATAGTCATGATACGTCATTATTTGTTTTTTTAGAGAGTTGTTATTTGTTTTAATTTTTTTTAAGCTATTCCTTGTTTTTGCAGGTAATTGTGGGCCATTTTGTTCTATAAATTGTTGACATTTCTAAATCCATTTCAAGGTGAAAGAACTTTTTTATTATTCATTAACATACTAGAGTAGATTGTGCTATGGCAGATTTTTTGACTTAGAAGATCTGTAGGTTCCTTCTTTTGGTCACGAGTGATTAATTCTCACACAGTTATCATTACAATTCTTACACAAACTACAATCGTTCACCACTTGATTATTCTACAACATAAAGGTCATACCAAATACCACTTTTAAGTGGAAACTTTGCATGAAGTCTATTGAATTTCTGATAGGAACAGCTCTGATTTTTCTCTGACCCGTTGAAAGTGATAAAACGTTTACCTTCATTTGGTCTTAGCCAATGGAATACAAAAAAAAACTGGGTTCTGTCTCATCGAAGAGATATAACCTACCGGTCCTGAAATATCTTATCATTCTATCAACGTTTGCAGTACCGATTTGTTAAGGAAGATCCCGACTAACTGCAATTCTATCGAAAACAAAGCCAGTGTAGCTTAATTATACGAAAATATTATTACAAGCGAATATCTGATGGTTGGTAGGTTTATTTTTGAGAACTTAATTGACTGATTCATTAATTTTCGTGAACATAATTGGGAAAAACTGAAATGTACCTTACCCTTCTGTCTCAGACCCCATTGATATTGTACTCATATGCATTCTGATGACCTTGCTTTCATTACTGATATTCAAATGTTTTTTTCTTTCTTAAAATTTACCAGGGTTTTGCATTTTCAGCATATTTGCCCACAATTTTTTACCGTGTAAACCTGAGTGCGCTGGTACGCCTAGCGTATATTTCTAAATGAAAGGCAGAAGTACTGTCGCGTAAACAAGTACTCAGAGAATATATCTGCTACAGTTACTATGTTAATCTACAAGCCATTTGTGTAGACTCGTACAATATTTTTTGTGATGATAGACATCGAAAACCGCAAATACCATAATTGGCAAGATGTCAGTCTTTATCCGTTAGAGATCCATTTCACTCAGTTCTTCCAATATGGTCTTATGCATTAACTCTGTAGCCCTCTAGACATCAGACTTGTTATGTCTGAGCTACACCTAATGTTAAGGTAAAAGAGTTGCTAGCTCCTTACTTGCCTGTGATATAGATGTCAATAGGATTTCTTGTTCACCATTCAATGCTCCAAATGTCAGACTGCTTTCAACAACGATGGGATACATCCCGTGTATAACGAAAGGTTTGTTAACCGAATTCCAATAAATTTTTCTGCAATTAATTTTGATAATATCACGGTGATGTTGTGCAAACCGAAGCATATCAGAATTCAAGAAGCTTTGTTTTCTTTAAAAATAATCTCTGATCTTTTAGTTAACATAACAACAACTTACAGAGACTAGAACACAGAATTGTTTCTCATCACCGCAAAAACACAATTTCTATTTTTACAGAAATTTTCTCTGATGGTGTAGTTTCTAGGCAATAACATGTGGCAACCCTATTGTTCTACCATTTGCTGTAGTAGACATTACAAAAGACAGAATGCTTAATTAAGTTCTGTGGAAACTTACTATGGAATTGAAATTTTCAGAAAGTATAGCTTATTTTTATACGTTCCTATGCAGTACTTCTTGTACATTGTTTTTCATAGAATTTGTAGTTTTCTACGAAGTTTCAAATCAGTGTTCATTTTAAGTGGTTGTCCTTCTGTTGGAAACCTGCCCAGTTTTGGAAAGATTCCATTTCGGGTTAGCGTTTCGGATCTTGTAAAAGATCTTTCTAAGCTTGTGACCAAGCTAGTTGTGCTAACATACATGCATGCATAATAATTGGTCATAACAACCTTTCATTCAGGATTACAACCTAGTTCCTAATCGTTCTGATAGCATAGATTGCTTTTATTTTGACAACCTTTTGTCTGGTTAGCCTTAGTAAGTTTTTGTTCAGATTTTTAGTATGACGAGCAGGCATGAACCTATATTTCCAGATAAATTGTAAAATAGTTCGGCAGTAAAAAAAAAAGATTACTTTTCACATAATTTTACTGTTTGGAAATCAAATGCTGACCATTCAAAATGTAGAACAGGGGATATGTTTTTTTTTTTTAAATTCAACACGTATTTTAATCTCGTTATTAATGAATGTTTCAAGAAATATTTCTTTTATCAATGATTTTTATTTAGAAATGATGATGATTAAACTACTGTGTTATAACAACAGCGATCCGATATAGGCCGTCCGGGCTACTATCGTTCATTATCTCAAAAATATATTGAACATCTGAAATGTGATTTTGGCCTATCTGTTACCATATTTATTGAAATTATCTTTAAAAACTAAATGCTTAAATTTTTAATTACCACGTGGATGTTTTGTTGCTGCAAATACAGGCACCTTTTTCATGGTTCAATAGTTGTTGTTTACGTCACGAATGTTGCATCCGAAATGGATCCATAGCAACCGACTAACCTTTTTATTTATCTATTCAAACGCTTGCGGCTGATCTATTAGATTAAAATGCAATTCATTCCATTATTCTCTGTATATCTGAGGATAGAAGGGGATTGCATTAGCATTGCTCATTGTAGTACATTTACGTCAATTGCTGATCGCATTATAATGTTTTGCCATGTATTTGGGTCGATTCTAATTCTAAATCAAATCAATCCTAAGAGTACTGCATATACGGCATCTTAACTGAACTGTTATATGGTAGCAGACGAAATTCTAATTTAAATATCATTCAAGCGGGATCATGACAAGGGGAGAGTTTAACACTTGCCATTATGCGTGAATATAAATCAATTAATTCTTTTCATTCAGAATTGAAAAAAAATGTTTAAATTAAAACTGATAAAATAAATTTTAGTTGTAATAAAATTCCTATGCTCTCTACATATTTAATTTTTAGAGAATAGTTGTCAAAGATATGTACATCATCACCAGATCCGTTTCTATTATCCAATCAGCCTAACATTGAACTAAAAATCGCTGTAGTGGGACACAAAGGAGGTTTCCATCTATCGGTGCCATATCCGCTTCTAGCTAACCATATCTTAAGTAGATAATATACGGTGTTATTATCTATTATAAACAGCTCTTTTACATAAATGTTGTTCCTTTAAGATATACGGGGTTGTCACAAAGCATATCCTGCTTCTTCCAATTTTTTTTTGTTGCTTTCTTTCAGTTTTATTGATCAAGTTTTTTCTAGCTAAGCAGATATACTGCAGCAGTTCTTAAGTTAATAAAGATGCTATCTATTATTGCCTAGAAACAACTTTGCTAGCGTTCCAATAATGGTAGTTATTGAAGCTGTTCACTCTGTGGAGTCTAGATTGATGTGGTTTACTAGTTTACTGGAAAGATTGAAGCATCCTAATTTTCGAAAATTCTATAATCGTGGTTTTTCATCTTCTCTCGTTTGCCTAAACTCTTAGTTCCACTTATATTGTGAGCAATAGGACCATCCGAAGGAAACAATTGCCAGTTTTCGCGTGTAGAAGAGTAGTTTTGTTTTGACGCAACTGCACCAGGCCGCTTAAATCGACCATAACTTGCCTGGCCGCAATTTGATGTGACTCATCTGGTCTTGTTCAGATCTGACACTATATCTAGAAATTTAGGACTTCATTACCCCCTAAATAATTCGCCCAAGAAACGTTCTAGATCCTGAGGTAGAATGTTCAATGTTTCTCATGAGCAATGTTTCTCATTACCATACCCAATGCATTGTTTCTAAGCAACTATGGTTGGCAACCCTAGTATCCTAGGATATGCTACAGTAAATCAATTATTACATTAGCGGAAGAAACTTGCTTATGTAAACTGCAAAAAAGCAACGAAGTAATAAGAAGATGAGGGAGATGATTTGGAACGATTTTACACAAAGATTGAACTTAAGTTGGTTAGTTAGTTGATGATACAATTTTGTTCGATTTTTCGGTATTTCTCTTCCTCGAATACAGGATGTTAAAAATATGTCATTTCCTTTACAGCAAATACAACAATCAACTCACAACATTTTCACAGTGTTTGTTGTTTTTAGGTAATGACATGATGGTATGCATTTCACTCTAGGACCTGCTTCATTATACAAAGCATAGAAGAAATAAGAACATGATGGTGTTGCTGCGTGACCGCCCTCTTTAAATAAACATTGCTAGTTTTCCACTTAACAATTTAATTACAATTTAATTTTACCACTAACAGCGTAAAGGATTTGCCCCTAATTGAAATTATAATTAAAGGAGCTGGTGAATTAATTAATCAGCTCTTAACCCCTTGACAATATCATCGTTAACAGCTCTAGAAACTTTTGCGCATGTTTAACAGTGTATTTCACCAAGTAAAAGTTCTTCTCTCTGCTCAATTCTTCGCATTTACATGCCCCGTACAATACAGCAATAATTAGTTTTTTTTTCTATGTATTGTTGCTAACCAACTTTGTATGTGCTTGTGTATGTGTATGTTCATGTGTTTTTTTTTATATTATTTTACTCTCTTTTCCTTTTATCATCAATTGTACGACTGCCGGACAATATATAAATGAGTGATTCAACTGTTACTTAAACATTCCATTCAATTCCTTCAAAGAAGTATCACGACCAACCAATCGTAAAAAAACAAACAAAATCTCAAAAATAAAAAAAAAATTCATTCAGTTTTTTTTTTCGCCAAAAACAACGCATTTTGGTCATTTGTTTATAAGAAAAAGTAACAAAAAAAAAAAAAAACAGAAAATATTTGTCGAAAAAAAAAAGAAGACAAATTTCAAAATAAACAAAAGTGTAAAATTTCGCGGGAATTTTTAAGAAAAACATCCAAAAGCAGAAAAAGAATTGAAAATTTCAAATCAAAAACAAAACGCGTGCGTTATCATATCAGTGAATTTTGTTAAAGCATTTAACTTTACAATGACTCAGGTATGTTTATATTTTGTTTAAAAGTTTTTTTTTTCTTCTGCTGTAAACATTAAAAACAGTTTTAATTGAATTTTTTTCATACAAATATGGATGCTCTAGCATTTCCGTTGACCACAAATGATTTAAATGTTAAAATCTCTCCTAAAAGTAGGCAACAGGTTGTTAAAGAAATGAAAAAGAAATCAACATTTTCGTTTGAACAGTGATTTTGACAGCTAAAAATTTTAAAAATAAAATAAAAAATTTTAAAATATTTGAAAATATTTAAAAATAATGAAATAGTTAAAAACAAGGTATTCATAATAATTAAAAATAATCAATCAATTTAAAATAAATATTTCTGTCTTCCTACTTAAGCTGTGCCACACTGCTGCAAGGCTATTATTAATTAAAAATTAATTGATTCTGGAATTCGTTCCACTATGGCTTTTATTGTGTCATTTGTGACCTTGTTTTGAATATAATATAATTAGTCCTTGTTGGTTCAAGATCGCTCCCAGCTCCTACAAAACATAAGAGCACAGCTGTCATTTATACAATTGGAAATTACATCTATAACAATGAGAAAAAGTAATGATCTAAATATCCAGCCAAGTTCCCTAAATAGCATATTATTAACTGTGAATGTAAATAGTCTTTCAAACGCAAGTTGCTTGCGGATGGTTAGTTTATTAACTTAATCAATTTTCTGTCACAGTAAATTTTGCGGAACTATTTTTTCATTTCTTCCTTGTCACAAAGTATCTCTCGCATCTTCTTACCATTTTAGTGCTTTGTTTCTCTTTAATGCTAACCAGGTAATTACTATCCTCTCTGAGTTATCAATTGCCAGATGTCTTCCCTAAAGGATTATTTTTTTTTAGAAAGTGGTTACGAGCTATTAATTGTGAAAATTCAATAATAGCTTCTGATAAACAATCATTTTAAGCGCTATATCACGTCACTTCTGCTCTTAAACCAGGTCGGATTATTGTGCGATTCATTATTGACAATACAGTCCATGATTTTCTTCTTTGTTATCTGCGGAAACAAAATTACAACGTCAGAATCCGAAACAATATTCACATTTTTTTTTTCTATGTACCACTTTGTTTTTCTCCAAACTTTAAATTATCGTAACAAAACTCGTAAAAACTTAGGGGCAAGCTAATCTTATACCAAGAATTTTAACACTATTCTCTATCCTCAGGGTTTCAGTCAATCGCCATTTTGGATAGATCTTCCTGTGGCCGATGTAGAATATGCTCAATTTCATTGTGGATGGCTGATTCGCTTATGCATTACTGGAGGACTTTGTTGAATATTCGGCCAGAAGCTGTTAAAAACTTTACATAGTAGGAGAAAGCCGGATATAGTTTTAATAACTATTTGATTTCCCTTTCGTTTTTAATGCTCAAAATTTGTTGTTTGCTAAATTTATCCGGTTTTTTGTAAGATTCCATGAGCCTCCGATTGTGCATATAATGGCTTCCACGTTGTCCATATGTTATGAACTTGGATGCAGCGCCGATAATAATTCGCATAACAACAGCTATCTTATCATATCTGGTGCATATGCTTCAAAAACTTCAAGTGAATAGCCGCACTGTTTAGATAACCTTTTTGATGCGTGTTACACCATATGTTCCTTTCCCGATCCTTTAAAGAACATTGGACTGTCATAAATCATATCTAGCACCTGGTTATTAATTTTTTTATTTTTTTTCGGTTTTATTAATAGAGTTATATAACCTAACCAGGTAAATAGTTTAGTGTAGTAGTCCTTAGGATTTTTGGTCTGCCATCTGTCATTGCCTAGAAACAACGTCCTCGGTGTATACGTGTAAAATGTAGTGTTCAGGAAGTTTCGCTGATAGAGCCTCACTTTTCTTCTTTAAAAATTCTGAGACGCAATATTTTTTACAAAAAATTCTAAATTTTTAAAGCTACCTAGTACGCTTTCATAGAATTTAAATCATGCGAGATACAGATTTCTAAAGCCATATATTGGAAATCCAATGGACTTCAAGTATGCTGGTATACGATTTTATTAGGTTACGACTACCATTAGATACTCAGTTGCATTATTGCGAATCATTAAAAAATAATTTATAAATGTTTTGTAATACATAAAATACAATGAATAATTGGCCTTGGGCTTACATTTTAATTGATAATGATTTCGTTCCTTTGATTGCATGCTTATAATACTTTAATTCATACAAATACCTACAAATAGAAACGAATAATAGCATAAATTTACATGCGCCAGCTATAAAAACCGTGTAGCATATTTTGGGGCTGTTAGCAAAACATTTACGCGTGTAACCTTCTGCATTCTCGTACCACCAGCAACAGCAGCATAATTTTAATTTCAATAATTAATTTGGCCCCAAATAAATTGACCAAGAAAAATGTATTTTAATAAAAATTAATTATAATTTTTCTTTTATTAACCCTATAAAGGTTGAATTAATTATTATTTAAAGACAGAAAGTCTTTCTTATATTTGTTAACAACAAGGTTGTTATTGTTGTCAGTGTAATTTTTTTATTTTGATTCGTTATTAAAACGAATTTCAATTTTAAAGATTAGATTGACGTATGCAACTGTTTGTTGCTGCCGTTGTTGTTTTTGTTATTGGTCTTAGCTGATTATAAATTCAATACGCAATATATTTGAAAATACAAATTTAAATTAATTTTATAAAAAGAATTAAAAAAAAAACACTTTTTTTTTTGAAAAGGGGGCTCGTTATCGTATACACATATGAAGGTACACAAGCAAATGATATTTCCATACTATATGTGGTTGAATGAATATCAATTAAGTATGTACATACATATGTATTTTGTATGCATGCTTGTGTTTACACTCTTATTTATAGTTATCGATATTTATTAAACTGCTTTAGAGTGTGTACAGTTTAACACAAAATTTAAAACAATTTTTTTTCTTGTTGTATAGTCAGTTATGAAGTCAAAACGTTGAAATTAAAAAAAAAATTAAATATTCTCGATGTTAGTAACCTCCCGTTCAAGGTCGTTTGCTGTATTTTATTGTGGTTTTATAATAATTATTATTTTTTTTTTCTAATAATTTATTCCATTTTTTTTCTTGTGATAATCGATTTATGGTTTCGTGTAACATAATTTGATCGCTTAAATTAATTTCAAATAGATTTCTATTTTTTATTTTGCGTAGAATAGTTTGAAATTTTTGCAAATGTATTTCTGTTTAAAAAATTCTTGTTTTAAAAAAAAAATATTTTTTTTCTTTTTTTTTTTTATCAAATATGAGATTTGCCAGTGTCAGCAAATATTTTTCCATGTGCGATTTCGATCATACATACGTATGTATATCTAGAGGTAGTTTTATGTACCCTACCTTTGCATGCCAATACATTGTATGACATGCGATATGCGATTCATAGTCGTTATTTTGCTACAAAATGAACGCATAACGATTTGACTCATTGATTTGGCTAGTGAGAATGTTTTGCTATTTGAGTACCATCACCTATAACGTCGTTATCTTAGAACTTTTTAGGAAATCACTATCGACAGATGCAGTCTGACATTTTTTCATCATCAACAAATAGTGTACGTTTAAGTATATGGATAGATTGAGGTGTCAACGTTTAGTTCAGAGCATATTTTTTACACATAATAGAATAGAACAAAATATTGCCTTTTAATGATCGTAGGGTGTCAATTCTATTAATTTCATTAGGGTTTGAGATTTCTTTCTTAATTTTTAATATGAAATTTCGAAATTCTTTAGCAACAGGCAATGACATTGTGTCAGACAGTCAGTTAGTAAGTTAGTCAATGAAATAAAATTTTTAATTTATGATTTCTTATGTAGGTTTCTTAGTTAATTTTAGAATCAAAAAAAAAATCATAAAATTTCGATGGAAAACTTGCCAATTTAAGATACTACAAATTGTATAACTAAAATAACTTTAATGGAATGTAAACATAAATTTTATATACTTTCCATGAGTCAGATCTTACAGTTTGTCTAATCACCATCTTCTAAAGACGTCTTCTATGAAAGTTTCTTTAAACTAGACTTGAGTTCGTGTGCTCTTCAAAATTTATCGCTATTACAACCCTCTCTCAGATTTAGGGAACCTATTGTGACCAAACATCTTACCCTATTGTATGCAGGTGCATATGTTTATGTGGTTGGAAGTTACAAAGGAAATCATATTGAAATAATACTGCTTTCAAGCGTTATGCTTGGTCTTATGTTTGAGCCCGTTTAGCTATTTTGTAACTTTGAGTACATGTCTCTCTTAAGGTCCTTTCGTTTCAAATTGTAACTCCTAGCGTAGCTTGGGAAGTAATGGGGCCTTTTAATTACTTTGATGTATACACTGAAATATCGCTTTTAACTGTTTATCAGCTAGGCATTGGATGATGTTACTTTAGTTGTCCACTGTTTGTTGATAACACGCTGTTTCTAGACTTGTCCCAAGTATTGGATCACATACGTTTTCTTTCGAAATTTTCTACAATTCGTACTGAGAAGTGTGATGAATTTTTAAAATCAAACCTACGAAAAAACAATCGATGATAGCAACTGTTCACTGTTACTTTTTCTAATCCCCGACAACAACAACAACAACATTTTCAATTTCTTTGTTAAAAAAAAAATTAACAATTTCTTTTATTTAAACAATTCCTATAAGCAATTGCTTCTTTTAAATCTCTGCATTAGTTCGTATGAGTATTATTCAATACGATTAAATGCGTTCACATCTTATTGTGTATTCGCTTGTTGTTATTTTTCTCTATGCTATCAACAGTTTGTTTGATTGTTGCTTACGTTGTTATTGTTGTTGTTAATTTTTATATATTTTTGAGGGCTCGTCTCTTGTTTATTTTGTATTTGTATACATGAAAACCATACAAATGCAACAACAATAATACGATTGAATCAAATAATAAGAAAAAAGAAAAGCAAAAAAAAGACAACAAAAACTACAAAAACAAAATAAGAGAACGTGATCAATGGTTTTTTCTTTTTCTTTTTTTTGTTGCTTTTTATAAGTTTATTTGTGGTGGTAGTGGTAAATAGCCGATAAGTGGTACGATTTTATATTCAATATTTACTCTTACCATTTATATGTATGAGTGCTTGTGTGTATGCGTATAAATTTATACACAAATCTGAGATACAATGTATGTACATATTTATGTGGACATACATGCTACATACATTTGTTATTGTTTTGATTTAAATTTCAGCATATATTATAGAAAGAAACAACAACACAAGAATGAAATGAAAAAAAATATTGTTTTTCGTTGACGTAGTGGAAATCTGATTTTTTCCTTTAGATTTTCACATGACTTGGAGGTAGATGAGCGTGCCCCCTTTTTTTATTTGGTTTGATTTTTCAATTTTTTTTTTNTTCAATTTTTTTTTCGCACGCTATTTTACTTGATGCAAACGTACGTAAACAAGGGAAACAAATAAAAAGCAAAAAATAGAAAACGGTTAAGATCGACTTGGTGTTGAACTACAGTGATAAGCAATTTTATTCAAGGTTTTTACATTTAAGTTGGGTTTAGCTAATCCATTGATTTGCTTGTGCCTTGTCGTTATATTCGAAGTAGAAAGGCAGTGATATAACCGCCGCTGGATAGGAAAATCGATACTTTTAACGTAATTTTTGACCACATTTGGAGCGCTATCTTGGCAATCTTTGATGTAGTCTTACTGAAAAATCTAACGATGTTAAAACTCCCGATTTTAGTAGCCAAACTGACTCTCCAAATACAGGCCGAAAAAAGTCGGTTATTACACAGCTATAGAGTTCTGAATTGATGGTACTCGTTTTGTCAGGATCGACCTGGATACGACCTAATGACACATTCACACCATAATGCCCACTGAAGCAATGGTCCGCACATTCACACAACCACTTCTGGGTTTCCAAAGCGACAATTTTGCAATGTTCAAAAATTTAACGTCATAAACTTTGTCTCTAACAATCAATCAACTTGTTGTGGCGCAGTGAATGGTCACATTTCTTCAAACATCAGCGGTATCTTTAATAGAACTTATTTTGGGTGGTCAAAACATAAACACCACATGACCACGTAAGGCTTCCAGTCTCTTCAAATTTCTTTATGATTTTGCCAACTCCTTGTACAGTAGGTTGATTCCGAAAATATTCTTAAGTCCTGCTTAGGCAAACGTGCATGAAACGTAATTAAACGTACGTTCGTTTTTAGAATACGAAAAGCAATGAGAGTGGTTGCCGAACAGTAAAGTAATTCCGTTAAGCAGTTGTATGTGCCTATATATAGTGGCGTAGGGTACTAAAAGGTCAACAATTTATATTCGTTATAGTAGTTGTTATTGCTCCAATAGCCTTGTTGTGTTTTTGCATGTAATTAATGTCAATTAATAATTGTTGTTTCCTTTCTCTTTCTCTCTTCCAAGTACAAAAAGAGAAGAGAAAAATACTCTTTCTCTGAAACGTTTAGTTATTGTTATTCTAGGTATTAATAGCTACGTAAGTATGTTATTGACAGTTACTGTTTAACTTCTTGCAATTAATTTAACACTTAATTTGAAAGGTGTTGATAAACAATATGTTCAGGGTAACCAAAAAATATGCAAAAACATAAAAGAAATCGTAGAAAAGTTCATTTCACATTTTTAAGCAGTACTTTTGAATTTATCGGCATATTTTAGAAAAGTTCAACTTTTAAAAGCATATTTTCGTATGACATGACATTTAGTGATTTTAAAACGGTCGGTTGTCAGCTGTTAAATACCTTACATTTACTAATGTCCAGTTACTATGTCCAATTTAGATTGTTTTACAACCGCAGAACATGTAAAAATAGTTAGAGGGGTTATTCAAATGAGTCAACTTTTTGAGCATTCCTGGGTGGTAGCTATAATCGATCATTTGTCCAAGGAATTTACAAAATTCCATATAAATCTGTAGAGTCTAGTAGCGCTACATATGTTGCCAGTTGTGTGCATCATCGCAATGTAAGAACTGCCTAAAATGTTGCTTCTTTGAGAGAAAGTTTGACAATTCCAAGGCGCTCTTAGTAATTTCTCTTGGAAATTGAAGTGAAATAACCCTTTCTGGGAAAGTTCTTATTAACTAAAGCTAAAATAGATCGTGGCATCATTAGATCGTGATTAGGTTAGGCAGTTTTAAATTTTCTTGAGACGTAATGTTGTTATGTTAGAAATCGCTTGTATTCTTTTCTTAAAGTAGATTTTCTGATTGCTCTACTGTATTCTGACGTAAAAACTTGATTAGCTGTATGTTCTTATGTAAATGGAATTACTTTTGCTTTTAATTGAATGGAATGGTATTTTCAATGTTCTATGCGAAAATAATACCATTTAATGCCGGGCATCTTTCCCATGCTTCCTTATTATAATTTTCATTTCTTATTTACGTATGATGGTTCTCTATAAATACAATACAATATTATATCAATTGGATTTTTCTTTTAATTAAATTTTAAAATCATTTATAAATATTTATATATCACTTGCTATGAATGAAATGAAAAATTAAAAAAAAAAAAGAAATTTTTTATTAATCTGAAAACGTTAAAAAATGCACGTAATCGGTATAACGATTTTGCCTTCAAATGCATTCGATTGCTTGCATTCAAAACGAATAGACACTTGTTCTTGTTAGATATCTGTATGTGTGTGCGTATCTGTGTTTCAAAGTTGAAATATGAATATGATTCCAGTTGAATGCAAATTACCTTTTGAGAAAAAAAGACGTCATTGCAAGCCATGATTTAGTTTTGCGTTTGTGTAACCTCAAGGACCAGTTTACAATGACTTTTAAATAGAAAATAAAAAACGTTTGAAATTTTCTAACGCGATGATACTAAATTAGTTCATAGAATTGAAAGTACAATTCGAAATAGAAATGGGATCTTGATAGATAATCAGAAATAAAATCTTGGAAAAATATTTATTTTGAGGTGCCTTTAAAGCTATTCAAACTCAGAATAGAAGATTAATGCAAGCAATTTTTTACAATCTTTCAGAGTACTACTGCTACATACTTTTAAGTTTTATGTAAGTAACGTTTACTAAATCATCAATAAATTTTCATTCTTTTATGGTTAATTAGAAGGAAATGAATTCAGAAGAATCATTGAATCTATTTGACCAGTGATAGGTTGGGTTATTACTGTGCCTGCTATTTTTTCATTAGAAGATCTATCGTATAATAACGAATGACAGCTTTATCGTACCGGCTTATTTAGCCATGAGTTTTTACAATTTCCGCAAATTTATGTGTACTGCACCATCACAACATAAATGACGAACAGTATTGCTTATAAAGAACAAAGTATTGGCTAAAAAAGCTTATGTATTGACCTAATTGAAAGCAACATAAACTTGATATTTGAAGTCCATTATGCTCAAATGCACAATACCTAGTTAATAAGTATAGTATTAGACACACGTATATGGCAACCATAATATTCTAGAGCCTGTTACAGTAGAAAGTAGAACTGAAAAAAATCAAACATAATGAGAAAATGCGAGCTATTCTCAGTGACAGTTCCGTATTCCTCACAGAAACACTATGAATATCTGTGAAAGCTTTAAATCTTGAAGTATCGTTAAGTTCAACAAATTCCAATACTTTACTTAGCCGGACTTGACAACCTAATTTCGGTCTGTCTACTTCGAGCGCTACATCACTGATTAGTTACACCAATCGATGTTCCACGAGTTGGTTATCCCAACATAGACAAGGTCGTTCTCTACCCAGACGTTTTTAGATCTTCGCATCGAGAATCTATCTGCGACAATAGCAAAGTCTTCGCCTACTTTATACATCTCATTGTTAGTTCGAATGCAGAAACCAACAACAATCCGCAAAGTACCAAAGGAAAGATTGTAAGTAGAACCTAACTCCTAAGGAATTTGCATTTGCTTTCATATCGCAGAGAGGAAAAAGCTGAAATAGTGGTCGGTATGGTATGAATTTGTTTACGCGAAACAGGTCTCAATTTTCTGTTAGGACTTGTTTTCTAGAGATACTCTACACTTGATCTTCATCATCAATTGCTTGATAAAAATTAGGGTATTGTTATCGTCTGTTATTTGAGACCCAACCCCACTTGTCGACGATATATACTTCGCTTAGATCTCAAACTAAATAAAGTAAAGACTCAGATCGTAGCCTACTTAGCAGTCTCCAGAACTATTCTTGTCTTTCTGTTTACACTCAAGTTCGCTATATACCCTGTCCTAATAATCAGATTTACAGGCTTGCAAATTGTTAATTAATTCGCATAATGCCGCCCAATGACCATAACTTTCAATTTACATTTTGATCTGTTCGATACTGGTCACTGAATAAAACCGCTCAAAGGAAAAGATATTTAAACACAATAATAAGTAATAAAATTAAAAAAGATATAAATAAAAAAATATATAATAAAATTTTTTATGATGTTAAAGGTCAATTTTTAGGTGTGAAGTGCTCTAGCGCTGACCATGTGCCTTTTTTAAAAATCCCCTAAAAATTTTTTTTTATTTTTTAAATGACCCATGACGCAATTTCTTTAATATATTGTTGCATTCAACAAATTTAAATGTTTCCTATCTTAATTGCCATCAGGATATCGAAAAATTCTTTTCAAACAGAAATTATAATTTTGTGACGTAAAATAATAAGAATACCCCTCAAGTGGTTTTTTCAAATTTTTTTTTTGATAAAACAAATATTTTGTTTTGTTGTTTTTGTATTTTTAACAACTCAATGAAATTCTTAAAAAGTTATTTTTTTTTCATGGGAAATGGGGAATTTTATTTTTTTTAAACACACATTCCTTCATGTAGTAAATCATCCCTTCTTTTGCAGTTCTTACATACAGTTTTAGTTCAATGGCTGATGTAATTTTCATAGAATATTGTGGCATATGAAATGCATTTTCTCTCTCTCTCTCTCTCTCTCTGGGTATACATATGTATATGTGTGTGTATGTATTCAGTGTCAATATTAAAAGGGATTTTTATGGAATTCAATGTGACATAACTTTACTTTACTTTCCAAATCACTACTGTTGTTATATTGTACAGT
>QOCX01003762.1:0-15976 GCA_005959815.1 Sarcophaga bullata | reverse complement strand
TGATTTTCACCGCATCCTAAGCAAGCGACACTTCGAACATTGGGTAGGGCCTCTTGATCGACGTATCGCGTTTCTCCAGTGAACTACGACATCATATACATATTTTATTTTGACTACCTCACGTTTGGTAATTTGATCTCTATTGAACACTAGCATGTATAATGCGTCGTCATCATTTAAGCGCTAGGTTAAAACTTCTTTAATGTTTTCCAGTTCGATGTTAAAGTTAAATTTGAATTCATCTTTAATAGAATTTACATCAATCTCGGGTAGACCAAAAAGCATGAGTTTAAACTTTTTGTTATCTTTTATTGGATGTGTAAAAAACTGCATTTTCTCCAATTTTAGCTTTTTGATAGTGTCTTCGTACTCAGACAATGTATTTGGAATTATCTTTGTTCCAAGACATTTTTTTATATTTACAACCTTTTCCCAAAAGTTTCATTACTGCAGTTAATTTATGGCAGCTATCTACAATAATTGGAGGCACCTTTACAGCATCACCCGTTTGTTCTTCAATATCGATATTTGAGTTGTCTTCATCCTCCAGGTCGGAAAGAACTTGGAATCTATTACTAGATTTAGATTTTTTTAAATTTCGGGTTATTTCCCCAGAACTTTCGTTTTGAGGCCATTTGCACGGAAAGTTATAACGAAAATTGTGTCACGAAAAATTTGTTGAAAAATTACCAGCTGATATTTAACAAACACGCTTGTATGATTAGAAATCAGCACAAACACTTAATTTGTTTGAAAAATTACTCTGGTTTAAAAATATTCAGAAAATTAAAGAAATTAACACAACCACTCCCAACGACGCGCGGTAGAAGACTTGAAATAAACATTTATTTTGTGTTAAAAAAGGGAAAAATAGAAATATTTTTAATTTCATCAATAAAAATTTTAAAAATTCCTTAATGTTCAAATATTTATCGAAATGTGGGTGATTTTCGGTCACAATGAATATATTTTCTTGTGCAAAAGGTAATTAAGAAGCTAAATATTACAAAATCAAAATGAGACACACCGCTCATAAAATTTTTTTTGCTGAAAGTTGCCAATATTTTTTAATTTCTTTAACGAAAAAGTTAAAATTAATTATTATTATTAGTTCTTATTATTATTTACTAATAGTTTCACATAAAAATTATATTTTTTATTAACACGCGTAATATAAAAAATCTACACCAAAAGCTAGAAAAAATGAAAATAAGCAAAATAGACAGACAATCCAAAAGAGACAAAAATATTTTTTTGTAACATTTACTGTCTCTTTCTCATTACATCTCTTTCTCTCACACTTTTCTTACCAGATATTTGGAATTAAATTTGATAATCTCTTGAATATTGAATATCTTATTACTTCCATAAAATTATTATCTTAAGACAGCCAAGATATTTATTAAGCAGGGTTTAATTTGTAAGATCTATTGGTGGTAGGAAGATCATCCAACTTAGATATAAGACTTTTTTCTCACAACTCCAGTTTTTTATACATAGCACCAGTCTTTGGAATTCTTTATCAAATCATATTCTATCATTGCAAAGTTCAAAAAGGAGTTATACAATGTGTTTAAGTAGTTTTTAACATTAACATATTTTGATTGTTTTGTAAATTTTTACTTTTTTACTTTGTTGTCTTCAGTGATCATAAATTTTCATTTTATGTCTAATTTAGTCTTCAAATTTCGTAGTATCTTTAACTATATAAATTTTTCCTTTGTTTGTGTATATTTTTTACATTTGTTTTTTATACTTTATCTTATTTATTTTTTACATATATTTACTACTATTTTATATTTTATATATTTATTACTTTATTTCTTTGCTGTATTCCCATAGCACTTTCATTTATAAGATTAATAAGATGTTGTGCTGTGATTAATAATAAATAAATAAATAACTATATATTGCCAAAGATGTCACCACTTTTGCAGAAAGACTAGGTGCCTTAACTGTTTTAAAAGTAACGATTCGAGTCACATCACAAGGAGGCGTACTCTTCGCCTTACTGTGGACCATGCCGATGAGATTGTATTAGTGACTATAGGCAAAGATAAAAACTAATTTCGGAAATGAAATCTGGAAACTCTACCAAAACAGAGTTCTTATTATTCAGAAGGAGATACAAAGCCCCTAAATTTTTTAGCCCTAGTATTAATGAAGTAGCTCTCAATTTATCTAATGGTATCAAATATCGTTGGAGGATATTGATAGCAAACTTAAGTGGAATTTGAATACGCACTCCAGAACCACTAAGGCTAGACAAGGAGTTATCAAACCAGGTTTGGGCGGATTATAAGAATGGTGACGATCATGACAAAAGGTGCCCTTGGGACTACATCATCCAAGGCATGAATTTAGTGATCGAGGAGAGCTATAATTATGATGGAATAGGTAATGTCGGTATTACAACAGAACCTGAATCAAACCTAAACTATTTTAGGTTTAATCTAACTTAGCATATTCTTATATTTTACCTCCTATACTTCCTGTCTAGGTGGAATAGATCATGTCTTTCTGAGGCGCAAACATTCGTTTGGAAACTACAAGCGAATTACACATGGTTTTCGAATACTTAAGCTCTTGCCTTATTACCTGTTTTTTAACCTTCTTAAATCTCACTCACACTAATTTCTCAATCTCGTTGCAAAGTATTTCCTAATAGAGTTTGATGATATTGTCTAGGAGACAGTAATGGACAGAGTTGTCAGCAATTCGATTTCTCAGTTCACGTTGCCTAATGTATTTCGCTTTATATTTGTCTGCCAAACCCAACAATATTTACCAGTCCTAGTCCTCACTATCATATTCATACATACATATACATACATAATTGATCACTACAGGCCTTCAATCAGATATTCAATCAATTATGTCCTTGCTTCTCACACCACTTATGTTTTGTGTGTCAATTTTATACATGAGTGGCGAGACTAACAGTTTGAAGTCGACTGCGAACGAAAAATTTTTTGAGAAACTTTTCATGGCAATTTCATTTACTCTCAGAGTTTTTGCCAGAAATCTGCTGAGAGGAAGTAGCCGAAGAAATATTTTTTCATATATCGTTTTTGCTGTCTGACCGGGGATTTGAACCGCGGCCTTTCGTCTATTCAGCCAACACACTACCTACTAGACTACGGCGACTGTGCTACCACATTCAACAGGCTTAAATCCAATGGAGTTGTGTGACATGTTCTCACAGTTATTTCACATCTCTGTACCTTATCCAACTAAACCTAAGAAGCTTTCAAGAACAAACCATTCTACAATCGATTATGTGTGGCTTACTGTATATTTGTATTAAATTTTAACTCCGATGCATCAAACAAAAAGCATCGATAAAAATAACGTCGAATTGTTTTGATGTATCGTTAGGTTACATCGTTTATGTTTTAAAACATCGATGTACATACCATATCCACCACTACTTCGATTATGTTTTCCCTTATGGACACTTTTAACTTTAATGTTCAAAAATACTAAAAAAAAAATACTAAAAATTTTTTATTAAATGCCTTGATTAGTCTTGGTCAACAAGATTACATTTTATTTAATTTAAAAATTTAAAGACGAAGACAACTGCTGACAGTTTTTTCATCATTGCATTTATTGCAAATTAAATTGCATTAAAGAAATAATAATAATCTTAGACATAAAAAACTTATGAATCATGCCCTTTTGAAAAAAGTGCAAACTATTCAAGTTTTAATGTTGATAAGTTTTAATTACACCGCGTTGATTTTAATAACTATACGAGTATAATGTTTATAAAGTGCTCGTAATTTAATCCATTGCAACGGTGCAGAAATTTTCAAATCATTGTTATAGATGCCAAATACATATGTATTAAAATTTCTTATTTAAATAGTGTAATTGAAGTTATAACATAAAAAGTTTCATAATTATTTGGCGCCGTCCAAAATGGAAAAAAAATAAAAAATAAACAAACAAACAAACATTAAGGTCATTAGACAATTTAAACTTTAAATTATCTTAAATTCCTTCAATGCCCACAGCTTAATTTGTATAAATATTTATCATTTTGTTTTCTGGAATTAATTTATTTTTATTTATCTTTTAATCAAGACCATGATATGTGTATATAATTAGAACTGATGAAAATACGTCAAGAAAACACAAAGTTTTGGCACCTTCTTTCAGCTAAAATATATATACATACGTATATTTTCAAATATATATACTTATATAATATGCGCTGGCTATAACGGCTGATCATTTACACATTTTCTAAACATCGAATTTCATTCTTTTAAGAATGGGAGAGGCTTCGTTACCCTAGTAACGTAAGAAAGATATTTACCGCTGGTTGCTGAAGTCAATGTTTGAGTCGAAAAAAATTAGATATCTTGTGACTCGTGTGCATGCATGTATTGTGTCTGCATGTAACATATTGTTTATCTTCAAACAATATCAAGAATTCAAATCATATGATAATTATTATGATATGGATAATGTAGCACATATTATGAAAACAATACAGAGCATAAAACTTAAATTAAAATGCGATTACAATGCAATAAAAATAAAAAATAAATCAAATTTATTTTTTGAAATATTTTCGCTTTAAGTTATTTTTTTTGAATTTATTTTTTATATTTATATATGTATATATTATAATTATAATGATAATATTCTTACAATTTGGAATTTATAAGGAACAATGAATTAGAGAGAGTATTTAAACATACTAAAGGGGGGGGCAACAATCTAACCTAAAGTTCAGAAGAATTAAGAGTTTGTAATGGTTGTTACTTGCAATATGTCAGAGAACCAAATCATACGATTGATAATGTAAAAATGTGATTTACCTACCACTTACCAGCTTAATACTATTGCACAAAGTCCTGGTATGACTCCAAGAGAGCATTGAGGAGATCACTTGAAGCAACGGTTACGTAGGCGCTAAACCTGAAACAAAATCAACTGAAAAACTTGCTCGTGAGTGAATGGCGGCAAATACCAACAGAAAACACTAAACAAAACTGATACATTCAATCCAAATGGGTTATATGGAATGCTTGACTTTAAGGGATATTGTACTAAATATAAGAGAAAACGTTTTCATATATTAGGCCTTTGAATTTTACTCTGACTTCTTCCTGGGGGTACCCATAATTATTCGGTGAAAAAAAAGAGTAGTCATCAGAAACTTTTCCTAATTTTTCTCTAGTTTTGTGAAAACATTAAAAATTTTTTGTTTTATAATAAAACAGAAATAGATTAATAAAATATGAAAACTTTAATTATTAATACAAACTTTTGCTTCTAATTCATGAAAATGCTAAAATATATTGGGGTATTAACACTTTTGCTGTCCACTGTATAATCGAAAATTCTAAATTTCATGGAATCTTATAATTTATTTAATTTAATCTAGTCTATAAAGCTGTAACCTTAATTGTTATATCCCATTCTTAGGAATGTATCAAAATTTACAAAATTATGTATTTTTAATTTTTTATATTTTACAGATTTCATAATTTGGCAACAAAAGCACTATTATTATTGAATAACCATTCTGTACTACTGAGAGGACGTCGCCTAAGAAATATTTTTTCATATATCGTTTTGTTCGAGATATCTGAGCAGGGTCTGACCCACGGCTTAGCGTTTAATAAGCCAACGCACCACCCTGTCTAGGAGGTGAACTTTGAAATGAAATAATACTGCTTAAAAAGGCTTGGGATAACATTCCAGACACAAAATTGAGACAATACTGATTTGGCAGTTGTTTCAGACAATTATTAGTGGCATGGTAAACTTTTTCGAATAAGAAGAATTTTCAAACTCTGAGAAAATTCTTTTTATTATTTGAAAAACTAGTTACATTGGAAAATGTTGAGATAAATTTTCCATTTTCAGAAATTTTTTACTTTTTCGATTAATTCCGTATTTTTTAAATTTTGACAAAATTAACTAAATTAAATTTTAACAAATTTACTTTTTCTGCATAAATTTTAAGCAAAATTACTTTTTTTTAATTTTTTTGAAAGGATCTTTTAGCAATTTTCTTAAAGTAAATTAAACACATTTTTGAGCCATATATCGCATGATCTAAAATAAGTCAACTCAAAATTTGCCAACCTTCACTTTTTGCTAGAAAAGAATAATACATGTACATTTTAAGAAATATCACATCATATTCTCTTCTCTTTCGGCAAAATCTTTTTGGTTATTCTGAAAATGTCTTGATTTTTAAGTGCCTTCCTTTAAAGGAGTCAGTACAAATTTGTATATGAACTCTTAATTAGTTAATTATATATTATTAATAATCAATAAAGGATCTCATCTACGCCCATCTACTTTTGACGTGAATAATATAATATAAGGTGTGAGATAGATTTTAGAAAAAGGTGTAACGCATTCGAAAAAAATTTAAAGAATAAAATAAATAAAAATAAAATAAATGTCAACAAATGTGCGTTTAGTGTTTAATTTTGATAAGTATTGAGGTAATTTTTTAAGGAAATACTAGATGATAAGTAAACACTAATCTTATATGCAATTTGTTTTTATTTTCTATTTTCGCTTTTTTATTGCTATCTGTGCTACAAAAAGGTTATATACCTTAATGAAAATACAAAAAGTATTAAAACAAAAATAATTTTACATAAAAGAAATACATACATACGTACATTTTCAGGCACACAGACCAAACATGTATACAGCTCAATAATACGTTTTTGCCCTTATTTAGTCATATTAATAAATAAATATTACTTTTGGTTAAAAAATTTATTATTTTTGGATTTTTGAATTTCTTCATATAGATCTACCAACGCTTTTTGTTAATGTTATAGATTTCATAAATTTTATGTACTTGAAATTCAATTAAAATGAATTGAATCATATAAGTACATAAGCAATATTTATTGTTAATATATACATACATAAATAAATAGACATACCTTTATACAAGGTTTGATTGCAAATTATATTACAGTCATATTAGGTTGTATATGCATATAAATATATTTTTAAAATATACAATTAATAAAATTTGTTTCAATTTTACTTGAAAATATTTATTTATTTAATTTATTAATTAATTACAATACAAACACAAATTATAATTAATTATTTACGAACTGAGTAACTTCGACCATATACTCGGTGTAGTGTAACAGGCCAGAGTCTCTGGGCGGAATCTAATCCACAGCCCTCACGCTAACAGTCTAGCACATTACCCACTAAGGACACCAGGACACCCTTTACTCGAAAATATAAATTAGATTCTCAATGACGCTGATGAATATCTGAAACCAACATTTTTTTGAAAGCACAACCATTTAAGATAACTCATGGCCAGGTAATCCTTTAAAGTGAGGTAGTAGATCCAAAGTCATTGATAGAGTTAACAGATGTGTTGTAATCTATACACAATGCTTTGAATTTGCTGTACACAATAAACGCTTAAACACATATTGTCAGTAAATGTCAGACATCTATCAAAAATCAATCATTAAATGAACTTTTTTGCGCAGTATTTTTTAAAATGTATTTGTTGCGCCTTTAATTTAATATTGAAAAAACTGGACTTAATTCCTGCTATCGCTTGTTATCGTATATTTGTAAACAATTCTGTGTGTAATGTAGAAGTAATAACAATGTCAATCACTTTTAGGCGAATGGTGTCACAGTCGTTCAATAAGCTACTAGTCACGGGTGTTACAAACTCTGTTCTTTTATATTTTGGAAAAAAATGTCTTCTAGCCAATGTTGCCAAATATATTTAAATTTTTATTTAGACTCCAAAGTCTCATGTAGTTTGTCCCCAAAAATAACTAAAAATCCTATGTATATATTACTTTTATACTCATTATATTAAGAGCCATGTACATATTTCCTTAAGAAAAGGTTTTTACGCATCTTAATAGCTAATCTTGATTAAGAAAGGAATTAGTATTTTAGCAGATCGACTCATTGTTCCTAAAATGTGTGTATTGTAGCCATAGTTTAATAGGTACTGTGTGGCCCGTGATACTACATTCACGGGCATTTCGAACAAAATGTCGGCAACTTACTCTCAACATTTTTTTGCAAAACCTTTGAGAGTAAAAAGTTTCTCAAGCCCACCATTCGTTGTCGGCGGTAAACTCATGGATAAAATTTAAGCACGCAATATGGGTGATGTTATCCAGACCAAGGTGTTTTAAGTAATAATAATTGTGTAGAAAAAGTTTCAATACGTCTCAATGGGTATTTACAAACTTCCCTAATGTGATATAGAGCAATTAAATACGTCCAACTATATCTCCATATGTGACTACGCTAAATATTTACATCTCTTTAAGTTCTTTTTATTTCTATAAAATATCAAATAAACTCTAACAAACGTTTGTGAGTCCTGAAATCATAATACAATTGACATACAGTCAAGGAAAAAGTTTATATACATCATATACTATTTTTCAGCTAATTTTTATATTTTTCCCCCTAATAATTTCTACGTTATATTTTTTTAAATACGCTTTTTGTTCAACTATTCTTAATTTTATATGCCTATAACAATCCTATAACATCTTTTTCAATTGGAAAAAACCAACGGGAAAAAACACTACGTACAGTGGTGTATGTAGACATTTTCTTTGACTGAACATGTATGTACAGAAGGTATTTACTAATCGTTGTTGGAGGTTAATATTAGAAAAAAATATAAAATAAAAATCTCTGGCTAATTTGTCGCAATATTACAGATTAGAAAATAAGGTTAGTAAGAAATAAGGAAATCATGAATTAACCGGCATATAGAAATGCAAATCTAACGAAATTTTTTGAAGAATAATACCAACAAATTACCTATATATTTCTACAACAACTGTATAACTGATACGTAACTACGGTTTACATAACGCAATTGTTATAAAATATATCTGTACATTACAAGTAAGCGTTTAATCCAAGAATGATAAATTGTGATTTGTCTACAATCGGTTCATGAATTCTGGTAACAGCCAAACATCAGGGACAGTGTTTTTAAAATAATAATTTCACTAAATCGAATTTTATTTGCAAAATATACATAAGATAACGACGAGTAATTACCATATTTTATAATTTGTTGTTCTAAAAAATACTGTTGCAGTTCATACAAAACAAACGCTAAACTTACAGAAAACTTAATTTTGCGGCTGAGATAAATCTTTATATTTAGGTAAATAACTTTTTTACACTAACAACACATCTTCTAGGATAGAATTTTTACTTCTACTGTAAGTGAATAGTGTAATCCCGATAAAGTCTGATATTCTCATATGTATGTATATTCATTTAATGAAAAAAATTCTAGAATTTGTATAGATATTTTAAATTGCAATAAAAGTGTAACTTCGATTTGTATAATTCAAATTACTACTATATACTATATACACATACATATCTCATTCTGTTATAATAATTAATACACTGATTTTGATTCAATCATCTCGTAGCCTATATAGAAAAGTTGATATCAATTTATGCATAAATTCAAATGGAATGTTATGTATATTACAAGCCTTTATTAAGGAAGTATTAATATTAAAATATTTACTCATTTTATGAATACATGGTAGCTGATAATATTTTTAAAATTAGAATATTTCGATAGTTTCGATTGCGCCGCTATATGTGGAAACTATAAAAAAACTGGTATTTTTGCTGCATAATAAATATACTCATTCTTTTACAACTTCATATGAGAAGAAAGTACGTTAAAAATATGTATTTCAAAAAAAATTATTTTGAGAAAAAAGAATAGAAAAGCAACGTAGAATGAATCCTTCTCAATGCATGAACAACAGCAAGTTAGCGAAGCAATTAGGAAGTAATAATTTTCTTAATTTGAATTATTGATAAAAAGAAAATAATTTGAAAGACACATACCGTCAGTAATATCTATATTTTAAAAGTTCCTTTTTGTTTTATTGAAATATGCACAAACTATAAATTTTAATATTTTTCACTGAAGCTAAGTCTTATCACTAAAATTATTAAATTTTTGAAGATTTAATATTCTTCCATTTTTATATCCATCTTTACATATGTGTATAGTTAAGTAGGTCTATAAAATATTATATACTTTTATAAAATTCTTTAATAATATTTTTTTCTTACTGCAACTTTACACAACACAGGTTTACCGACGCGCTTTTTTTTTGCACAATAAAGATTTTTTTAATTTAAAAGTAAAATAAAAACGATATATTAACAATGTTTATCTTTTGATTGTTAATTATTAATTGATCATGGTTAATAACAATTACTTATTCTGAATAAATACTGTAAAAAATGCTTTCTACCCTCGAGAGTCTACAAATAATCACGTACAGTCTTCGAACATAATTCAACTATGCTCTTTCAAACATGTATGAGTTCGTTGCGATGCGTACAATAAATATACGAGAATAAGTACTAACTAAAGCTGGATTCATTAAACGAATAAAATTTTTGTCCAGACATAATTGCTGTGCTATAAACACAATAAACGCAACGCAGCATGCACAACAATTTTACAGTTAATGCATGCGCACTAATTATAATAAAGGCAGCATCAGCAAAACATAAGCAAAAAATAAAATAAAATGAAGCAGCTTTCATAGCATAATCACTTCCATATACACCCATGTATTCTATTTTTGGGGGATTACTTTGTTTGCTGCGATACATTTATTCTGTTCATAGCATTATTGAGAGTTTTCAATAGCCCAATTCACTCAGGTAGAAACATTTGTCCGGAAAGTCAGAGTTGCTATACGCAAATTTAAATTTTACATGACATTTACGGCCAACTTACTGTCCGGACAAAATATAAAATTAAACCAAATTGCAACAAATATTTTCTCGCTATCAAAAAGAGCTGTCAAACCTTATATAAAAAATTTTTCCGGACAAATATTTTGTTCGAACAGCATGCGTGAATCCAACTTAACAAGATAATATCTAACGTCTTTCGTGCAAATGTTTTAATCTTGATTGTAGCGTTGCTTAAGACCATCACTGTCAACGGTGAGCACTATAGGCCGATGATTACCTACTTCTATTGGCTTGATTTGAATTTGTCTGAACGTAGTTTCAATATCACTGCACTACTTTCCACACAGCTTATGTCACATTTGAGGGCAGGGCCGTGTCATGTGGAGGTGATGTCAACTAGCACGTTTCTGCCCGCTTAAACCTTACTTTGTATGGTTTTCTTTGGTCGAAAGTCAATGCGATAAGCCACAAACGACAACAGTCTTTAAAATCAACGTAACCCAGATCATTGGACTTGTGCGCCATTTTAAATGCGTTTCACTCAGAAAAGCCTTTGAATGAGCGTATGTTGCAAATATAATGGCATCAATAGGTCTTTCACATACCATTTGTTAAATCAAACTGAAAGATAGGATACATAAGCTTATTTATTTTAATCCGTTGAAATTCATGATCGTCACATGGTATAAAAACATCAGTGCATATTCAAATTTTTATATCTATTCAAACAGAACCGATATTTATTTGTCAAAGAATATGCCACTTAATTTTTAAATTAATGTTACAACAAACATTTATTCATATACAGTATATACATATCGTATTTATATTCAAATACAGTATGTACATATCATGATATCTCATCTGATCGCTTTTCACAAGATATTTATATTGGACTTTCTACTAGATAGATAAGTTTAATCAGTCTTCTACCGCGCGTCGTTGGGAGTGGTTGTGTTAATTTTTTTAATTTTCTAAATATTTTTAAACCAAAGTAATTTTTCAAACAAATTAAGTGTTTGTGCTGATTTCTGGTCTTACAAACGTGTTTGTTAAATATCAGCTGGTAATTTTTCAACAAGTTTTTCGTGATACAATTTTCGTTATAAATTTCCGTGAAAATGGCCTCAAAACGAAAGAAGTTCTGGGGAAATAACCCGAAATTTAAAAAATCTAAATCTAGTAATAGATTCCAAGTTCTTTCCGACCTGGAGGATGATGACAGCTCAAATATCGGTATTAAAGAACAAACCGGTGATGCTGTTAAGGTGCCTCCAATTATTGTAGATAGCTGCCACAAATTAACTGCAGTAATCAAAATTTTGGGAAAAGGTTGTAAATATAAAAAATGTCTATTGGAACAAAGATAATTCGAAATACATTGTCTGAGTACGAAGACGCTATCAAAAAGCTAAAATTGGAGAAAATGCAGTTTTTTACACATCCAATAAAAGATAACAAAAAGTTTAAACTCATGCTTTTTGGTCTACCCAAGAGTGATGTAAATTCTATTAAAGATGAATTCAAATTTAACTTTAACATCGAACTGGAAAACATTAAAGAAGTTTTAACCTAGCGCTTAAATGATGACGATGCATTATACATGCTAGAGTTCAATAGACAGCAAATTACCAAACGTGAGGTAGTCAAAATAAAATATGTATATGATGTCGTAGTTCACTGGAAAAACCCGATACGTCGATCAAGATGCCCTACCCAACGTTCGAAGTGCACTATGTATGGTCATGGGTCGGCAAATTGCTTTAGAGGTGTCGCTTGCTTAGGATGCGGTGGAAATCATGATTACGCGAACTGCCAACTTAATAAAGTTCCTACAAACGGGCCGGTAATCGATAAATGTTTTAACTGTATAAAAAGGAATTTCAAAAACGTGAATCATCGAGCAGATGACCCACACTGTCCCACATTGAGATTAGAACAAAAACCACTAACAGTACGTCCTAACAAATTTGTGCAGCCCATAAATATTAACTACTCAGCAATGGAAGAAGAATGCTTTAAGGTTAATGATGAAATTAAAACAGGTAATTCTGCAAAACTTTCTTATGCTACAGTAGCTGGTACAAGTCGTTACACCGACGAGAGAAACGACTTATCCAACCAAGAAATATTAGACATTTATTTCGAAGCAGTTGATGCTTTAGAAAAATGTAAAACTAGGTATGACAAATTGAGAGTACTTGGAAATATGCTCCGTCATGTCATATAATCAGTCAATAAGTTGGCTTAAAATTATGCACTGGAATGCCTAAGGTCTAACAAATTCTGCGTCTATAGTAGAACTACAGCATTTTCTAAATGAACAGCATATAGACCTTATATTTATTAATGAAATATTTTTAAATATATGCCAATATTTTAAAATTAGAAACTATAAAATATATAGACAGGATCGGGTAACACATGGTGGGGGTGTTTTAATTGGCGTCAAAATGTCCATTCCGCATGAACGAATTTCAAAATACCCAACTGCGGTATTAGAAAAGGTTTCTGTGTTAATTAAAATAAACAACAGACCAATTAGATTTACGTCAGCGTGCTGCCCAAAATACACACCAAGCTTTATTGGTGATCTGGATTTAATCACACAAACCGCTCATATAAATGAATTTTTTATTTTTGTCGACTTTAATGCGTACCATTTGAGCTGGGGGTGCCTACAAAATAATACAGCAGATTTAAACCTCTTTAACCATCAGCTTAATTCACAATACTACATACATCATCCAGATTCATTTACTAGATTTAGCCAGAACACAATAGCCAGCCAGCCATCTGTTGTAGATATTTTACTTACGAATTCAATTCTGCAAATTTCACAAATTTACACTTTACCAAAGATGCTGAAGTCGGACCATATTCCAATAATATTCAAAATATTTGGTACTATTAGAGAAACTATAGTGGAAATCCCTCTTTATAGCAAAACAAACTGGAATATAAGAAAATTTGTTGATGATGAGATAGTTAACAATAACTTACAAACAACTATTATTACAGTAACAAACATCGAAGTTATTTTATCAAAAATTACCCGTATACTCCAAGAATCTTTCAATCTAATTCCCAAAGGTAAAAAGCTGAATTGGCAGAGAAAACTTTCCAGACTTAGCCTGTATTTAATAGGTCAACGAAATAAATACCGGAGAAAATTACAAAGAAGTAATATAACATCAGAAAGAAATACAATTCAGTGTATCCTAAAACAGCTGACTTTGTTTATAAATTACCATGTCAAGGAGGACAAAAACAACAGCTGGTATCAATTTATAAAAGGGCTGCTAAGTAACAATAAAAAGTTTTGGAAATTAAGTAAAGCAATAAAAGGTAAAAAACACTAGAAAGTTTAACAGTTGATGGCACTGAGGTACATAACACTTTTCAAAAAGCTAATATAATTGCTCGTGTTTTGAAAAAGTTCATAACACTACTAGTAATATTACATCATCCATTGATCTTAAGGTTCAAAAGTACAATGATTGGCTAGACAAACAAACTGTTTCGAATAATGTACCGGCATATGCAACAAGCGTAGATGAAGTTAAATTTTTTATCAAAAAACTAAAAAACACAAAAGTACCCGGCCCTGACGGAATAAGTACCATATTATTAAAAAATTTATCTAACATCTTTTTTAGCCTTATTACAAAAATATTTATAATATATATAATATTATTTATTATTTATTTATTATAAAGGTACAGATGTACCTTTTCTAGATTCAGTAAAATATTTGGAAATTACACTAGATACAAAATTATCTTTTAAGCAGCACATATTACAAACCTGTGCAAAAGCAATCAAGTGCGGCAGAGCTTTATATCCACTAATNGGGAATTACACTAGATACAAAATTATCTTTTAAGCAGTACATATTACAAACCTGTGCAAAAGCAATCAAGTGCGGCAGAGCTTTATATCCACTAATGAATCACAGATCGACGTTAAACATTGAAAACAAAATATTACTATACAGAATGTGTATTAGACCAATATTGACCTATGGATGTCAAGTTTGATCAACTAAATGTGCTAAAACCTATTTACAGAAGCTGCAAATAATTCAAAATAAAAACTTAAAGATTATATATAATTTATATTTACCTCGAAGATTTAACACCGCGTCTACTATCAATTATAAGAAGACCTGAATTGCCAACGGGTATTGTGAATAAATAACAACCAAAGATTCGAAGAATCGTAAACAGATATTCAAACTATTGGTTTAATAAGAAATTTTGCATGTTTAGCTCTTTTCTATCGTTCATCTTTAAAAAAGATAACAAAGGGGTGAGTAAGAATTTCTTATACACCTTTTTTAATTTTAATTTTTCTTTTTTTCTGTCTATTTTTAGAAAAAAAAGGAGAAATAATAATCTTTTTGCCTTAGCTGTAAAATACATACATAATAAATGTTTATATCATAATTTTTTAACTCAAATATTTTTACTTAATGCAATCACCTTTAAGTATATCTTTCTAAGTTGTAAATAGTATTTAGATTTCTTTATATTTAAAGCTGTTTGTAAATGATAGTGTAATTAATGAAAAAGATAAGTTTAATCTCTTTTATTCTGTTTGTTTTCTTAAATCTATATTAGAGGCTGCAATGTTATTTCTAAAAATATCTGATTTTGTTTGTTTTATAAATTCATTGGTAAAAAAGTGTACAAATATTAATAGAATAAAGAAATAAGAAATAATAATTTGGGCGCCAAATAGTGTCGGTATTTAATTTGACGCTAATAAAAAGTCAGCAACAAAAAGCTTTTTACCACGAAGCAACCCATCAGAGGAACAAATGGGCAAAGTTGTCGGTGGACAGTAAAATTACAGGTAAAGTTTTAAAACAATTTTAGAAACCATTAATTAATAAAATTAATAGTAAATAATAAGTCAAATTAAATACAAAATATGTGAATAACTAAAAATCATAATATCGTAACCAATATCTGTTGGTAACAAGTTCATATAGAAAAACACAAGGAGAAATTTTGGAGTCAGAACCACAGTTTCTTTGCTATAATTTTCTTTGTAACCACGAAGCAACCACAGGAAAAATGTTAAGGTAAAAATAATATTTTATTTATAAATATTTAATACAATTTTTTACAGAACCCGAGAATGCATCACCGACTGTTCTGCCAGGCCCAAACTTACATCGATTCCAAAGAAATGCTTCGAGGTAAGTGCTAAA
>QOCX01003760.1:0-16562 GCA_005959815.1 Sarcophaga bullata | reverse complement strand
TCAGAGAGTACAATGCTTAATATTTACTTATTTGTGATCAGAATAGTTTGTTTCATTTCTAAAACGGAAGTTTAAGCATCTGCAATTAGTTGGTTGATGCCACATATTTAGTGTGTGTGTGTCTGTCTGTCTGTCTGTCTGTCTGTCTGTCTTTCTGCATATCTATGCAGCCTGTCAAAATGTATCTTGTTTTATTATAAATTCTTCATAAAGTACGAAAATAAACTGTAGCCAGCAAAAATGGAAATTCAATATAAAATGATAATCGAAATAATTGAAGGAACGTGTAAACAAAACAAAAATCTCAACAACAACAACAATAAAAATATATTTATTGAAAACAGCAATAATGATAATGATTTTGTGCGTATTCTTCCATTCCGTTTTGTGCAAAAAAAAAAGCCAAGAAAATAATTAAATAAGCAGCGAAAAACAAGCAAAAATTATTTGAAAATTCTTCATTCGCTAGACTGGCTCACACATGCAAGATCTCAAAACTCTTAGCCATACAGACAGATTTATTTGGTTTTGTGGAATGTTAAGGGGAATTTATATGTCACACAATGGAAAAATGTTCAATCAACAGGCAAGGAAATGAAATTGTTTTTTTTTTTTTTTTTTTTTTCTTTCTGAATCTACTCCACAATTCACATGCGTATCAAGTGTACACGCTTAACAGACACAGATACACCACATCATACACGCCTGCCTCATTGTGTTGCCTGCCATCCGGCCCATTTGCCCGCCAAGTATAGAGATTTATTCCATTGAATGATACGATTCGCAGCATTATACCATAATTCCAGCCAGTATTTATGAGTCGAAACGTTGTACGTTTATTTTGACATGAATTATTAGCCGCGCACAATAGTTTATGAATTGTTCTCCAACGGTGTTATGGATGAGCTAAACGCGAAAAATTAACCACACAAATAAATAATAATTTTAAAAAAATTATTTTCTAAAAAAGAAAATCTTCTACTGGGCCCGATACATTTCAAATGGTATGGTGAAATAAGAATTTTGTTTTAAAAATGCATTACGGAAACTGAAAAGCAATGTGATAGGCATGATGTGATATGCATCGCTGATCATTACGGGCACTTCATTTATGACACTGTTTAGTGCTTACACAACGAAAATGTATGTCCTAGAGATCTACCTTAAGGTCCTAAATTCTGCTTTGATATTCAAATATGAATGGATCTATCCCTCCACCCCTTTACGAAAAAAAAAAAACAAGTTTATACACCATGTTTAGAAAGTTCGGTAAATGGAAATAAATGGAGGGTACTTGATAGCGATAACAGATATTACGCCGATAATATAAACAATAGTAGGAGCAGTGTTAACGGGGAGTGAATGTAATGACAAAGATTTGGCACAATTTAACAGTGCATAAGACGTTTAAAAGAAACGTGTCAAATTTCATCTACAACCGCAGCAGATATCAAAGTAATAATGACGACAACTGTGAAGCTACCTAAAGCAATAATATGGAATCTTAATTACACACATACATACATACATAACATACATAATTGGTCATTACAATCCTTTAGTCAGAATTACGACATAGTTTCTCACTCCACTCCATATTGTGGGTGTTAACTTTGAACATAAATGGCGGGCCTAAAGTTTAAACGACACCGAAAATCAGATTCTGAGAACTTTTTCATGGCAATTTTATTTATTCTTCGACTTTTTGCCACAAATCTGCAGGCGGAAGACGCCGAAGAAATATTTTTTTCAAATTTCGATTTTTCCAAATGTCTAAACGGGGTTTGCACTGTGTCTTCACTGCTAATGCACTTACTAGACTACGGCGACTAATACCTATTAAGACATATTATTATTATAGCATTCAGAATAAGGCCACTAGTGACCTGTGGAGTAATAGTCTGGGCAGCAGAACGAATCTGCCAAACAACTCAATTGGAACTAGACAAGATACAGAGACAGCGTGTGTTGATATACCAGGGGCAATGAGAAACTTTCCTACAGCTGCGCTGAAAGCACTTTTGAATTTAAGTTCGCCGTACATAATAGAGAACGGCAAAGCTTTGGCGACTAAGGTTAGATTGAGGGAAACAATTTAAATGTGAAATTCATTAGGGAACTTCATGGCCTAAGGCATCGAAACGGTGATACCTCTTTCCCTATTACGCCTTGAACAAAAGCAATAAACTCTGTGATTTTGGAAAGTGTTCGCAACGTGACTTAATGGAGTAATCCGGAAGCTAAATACTATTTAAAAGAATGGACTATTTTGTGTGTAGAGCTAGGCGACATATAATAACTGAACATGGAACATATGCTGGAGTTTTTGGTCAAAAAAGTCCAACGGAAATCCATGCTATCGAATTATATGCTCAACTTGGGTAGAAGGTACAAAAGACAGCACATTGTAATAGTATCCGACAGTCAGAGCAGCATTCTAGCACCCGGTTCTTATAAAATGAAATTGAAGCTAGTATGACATTGTCTGGGTAAACTGAATCTGCTAAACTTTATATTTAATTTTACCACAGAACTAAACTGCTGACAATTGCAGACGAAAGAGAGTTTCACTTGCAATGTCTGTAATTAAATTTACAGTCAGGACTACTTATTAAACCGGAATTACCCGAACGTTCTCAGAACTTATGTTCGTCTCTAGAATGTAAAAGACAATTGGAACGTAATGGAATTTCGCTATGAATTTGGATTTTTTTTCATATGCTATTAACGAACATACGTTCCTTTACGTGCTGTGAACGTTTGGCTAATTCTTCCTTTGCTCTAATTTCTTAGAGGTTATGTTTCGCTTAACCGTTTATGCTAAAATGTTTGGTGACTTTAGATTGCGAGATTAGTGTATTTTCTTTTAAAGAGGATGCCTCCATCTGTAAGGAACTCCATCTTTTGTTAGAGAGTGGTCTACAGTAGAAAACCCTACAATAAAGAGCTGTTATCTTTCTTTGGAAGATCAGGGATCTTTCTGAATGGATTATTTTCTGAGCCATTTTGAAGCAATTTTTCAAATTTTTTAATTACTATACCACTTCTCTTTCGAACAAGAACAAATTGTTTTAAGTTTGCATGCTTTCTTAATAGCTACGTGTTATTAGGATAATGAAAGAGGTTAATTGGCATATCATTACTATCCAATAATCACGACGAATTCAGACGAGAGCAACCTTGTTTTAATCGGAAATCGTCTGTATTGATCATATTTTTCGTAAGTTGTCGTAGAGCAGTCAACGAAAAGGTTTTATTCTCATCTCGATATATTCACTGTTTGTTGATTTCAGCGGACTTTTGATAAACTTCAAAATAAGATTTGGGAAACTCTGAGATAAAAGGGGGTTCCTAAAAAGATTGTCAGATTTAAGAGTAATGCCTTATAATAACAATTCCCCTAAGAACTGATTAATACAAATTTTCAAGTGTGTTAAGTAAGTGTTCTATAAACTTAAATAATCATTCGTCATTCTGTGATCTGACAATATGACATTACGTAGAGGCTATAAGACATTCCTGACAACCTTGTCTATGCTGATAATATTTTCAAAGTGCTCGACTAAAGCAGATTTTCAAGTCAACGGCAACAAGACAAAACTAGTAAATTTAAACTCGTCTGGTACTGCACTATTTCAGCTAATGGAACAGCCCATAAAGGACGTAATTGTCTTTGGTACCTAGAATGATATTGGAAGAGTTCGCATTAAGCTCGTGGAGAAAAAATAATGCAAGTAAGATGATAGGTTCACATAGTGTGATACGACTTCCACATTGTTAAAAAAAAACTTAGTAGAGTTTAGAAAAACGAGGGGAAGGATACCGTCCAACCGACCTAACTGAAAGAAACAACACGTAGAAAAGGTGATGACACAGAAGAGAATATACTGAGACACATGAAAGCAATTTGGGTCGACCCCAGATAGGAACTCTGCAAAAAAAAGAGAGAATGAACGTCTGGAGTTCATGGGTCTTAAGGCTCAATGATCATGACTGAGTTCGTTTTTTTAGGATTTATCAAGCGAAATATGATCAGTTCGATTCGAACGACAGATTCTTGAAAAGCTTTAAACGGCAATTTCATTTATTCTTAGGGTTTTTGTCAGAAGAGTGCTGAGAGGAAGTCACCAAAGAAATATTTTTTAATTTCGTTTTGTAAGAGATGTCTGACAGGGGGTTTGAACCGTGGCCTCATGTTTAATTACCCGACACACTCTCTGCTAGACTACAGCGACAACTTTGGAAATTATGTTATTCTACTGTGTTTAAAAATACCTTCCTCTCTTTCATTACTTACGTGAGGACAAGAGTAGCTTCCATATCTGTTAGGTAGACAAAGGATCCAATAGCGTATATCTGTTTAACACAATACATTCATACAAATATTAGCATACGCAAGCCTAACTGAACATTTTTTTGTGTAAATCTCAATGTGAGCATATTTATAAAGAACAGACAGTCTTGCTGACATGTTGTGTGGTCGTGATTTAGGGTGGCATCCATCAACACTGTTTAACACACAACATGAATGATTATCGAATGATTTTTGAATGATGCTGCAGCCTAAAATAACAACTGACAACAACAGGTGGTGGTGGCCTCCTCAAACAACAATATTTTAACACTTTCATTTATTCTGAAACTATTTTGAAGAGTTTTGAAGTCATCCATTCACACTTTAACACGGTGTGTGACCTCTTCGGCTATTCAATACGTTTTAGCCCAAAAACGTATGGCCAGTGGTATCAAGTGTATGAGTTCTAATAGAAAGTTTTTCTATTCTTTTGTTTACTCTTTTTTCTAATTTAGTATCATACACAAGTGTTTTATTTAAATCGTATTCAAATGATTTTTTAAATGTTAATCGCTACTTCTAAATGAATGTGTTGTTCGATACATTTTAATTGCATTTGAGTTTTGTGGTATTATTTTGATTAACCCTGAGAGTTAAAGTGTTAATTGTTGAACACAAAACATAATAAATCTTCAACAAATTGATGGATTTATATGCCATTAATTAGCGGGAATTCTTCTCTAATTGATTAGACTACAATTAAACACTATCCTAGTATACGTGCATGAAAATTATTGAAAAAAAAAATTTAATTTTGAAAAACGCAAAATATGTCATCAAAATTTCAATTTCAGGAAATTTTAAATAGAATTCAGATATTTATTTGGCCTCCTCTAATACGTATGTACGTTAACTCTCTATGCTTTAGATTATAACAGTAAAAAATTAAAAAGTTTTTAAAAATACTTCCAATAGAACTGCTAATATGGGGACCGTCTACGAAGTATGAGTTGTGTTTTGTAAGCGAATGGCACTGCTATTCATAGAGCAGTGAAATACTTAAAGTATTATTACCAAATTCTAATGAAATTGCAGCTGGGTTGTACCTTATATAATCTGAACTCTTTGGGAGGACAAAGGTTTGCCTAGTAAACCGGGTGTGAGCCACAAAGAATGATCTCACAGATCGATGTAACTTTGCCTGATAATTACCAAGCAGTGAGGTGGAAAAAACTGGATTCCATCCCCAACAACGACAATCATATTGTAAAACAGTGAGTGGAAAGGCATTCACCACTTATCATTAGGAAGCCTTTACACAAAATGGAATCACGATGTCAAGTCAAGTTAGAAAATCCTTTAAGACTTGTACGCCTTGTTTAGAGCCTATTTCATAACGCATAGTGCAGATTTAAACATGATAACAACTGAGTAGAGCGATGGAAGTAGAAATAGAGTAAAGTTTTTTGGTACCCCAAGCAAGATAATGTTCATAGACGCTGTCGACTATGCTAGACGATATATATATTGTTACGTTTCTACTTTTTAAAACGTTTGAATATGAGCTCGTAGATTGCAAATAAAAATAAAAATAAATTGGTGTTTAATTTTAATTAAAATTCTTTATTAATCAGCACAATTTGTGTGCCACTGTTCACAACTGATTCTAACACAACAGTTTGCTTTAATTTGCTATTCCTTTGTTTATGCCTTTGCGATAACAAATAAGAATTATTACACAATTGTTCTGTAGATCTTTGTAACGGAGATCTTCAAACCACGATTGGTTTACTTCACACCGCAACACGTCTTCACACAAGACTGACTGAACTTCTACACCGACTTTGCATGCTATGGCATGCCTTTTATATAGCGACGTAAACAGTCTGATGAATGTCCTCGGTAGAAATGAGGGTTCGGGTCTTCGCCTTCACGAGATTTCTATGAATGTAAGCATGTTGTAACATGTGTTTTTTTTGTTTTTGTCACTTGTTTACGTTCATCCCTTCAGAGTTGTTGTCGCTTGTTGCTTACGGTTTATTCTTTTTTCTTGTTATTCTGATGTTGTTGCTCATTTGTTAATGAAGAAAACAAGTCCATTGTTTTGTTTATGTAGACTTTTGTATAATTTTTAATGTTAAACGACGTTTACACCCATTTTATACATAGTTTTTCAATATCTGGCATATAACCTAGCGCGCTTAGCGTTGCATTAAAGCTTCAAATCTCTTTGGAATCGTTTGGAGCACATTATCTTAATTTCTACGTATATAAGAACCGCAATGTTTAATACAAAAATAAATTCTAAACTCGTTAACGCTAAATATGAGTTTATAAGTCGTAGCCGAAAAGTATATTGCAATCAATGGTCTATCAATAGGCAATTAACCATGTGCTTCGAAAGTGATCAAATTCTGCCAATGGAACAGAGAAAGAATTGCTCTGCTCATGAGATTGCATATCGAAGCCGAAACAACCAACAGTGAAGAGAGTTGGGGTGAAGTGAAGCATTAGTTCAGCAATTGATTGAGGTTCTATGACAGTTTATGGGAATCAAGGGAACTTATATGCGGGCCTTCTGAAATATGATTGTTAAACAAGACTCTTTTGCCAAATCGCTATGGACAGCCCTAGAAAATGACATGTGTTTGATGGGCTTGCTATAGAGCATTATGCGATTTCATTGAAAAATTATCGTCCAGCGATGAGGCCTATTTCCGAAAGAATGGAAAGAGAACTCTTAAATTTTCGATACCAATCTACATAAGATTTTAGAGGTCCAATTCATATCGAAAAACTCACTATTTAATGCGAATTTTGAGCTGGAGGCGTCATTGATCCAATTTTTTTTTCTTTTTTTTTGATCAAACTAGACCAATGCTCACTGTCAAAGGCGAGCATTATAGGTTGATGAATACTAATTTCGTTTGATCTGAATTTCATGAGGACTGTACTACGTGCCATGACACATGGTTATTATTAGATGTGCTAATTGACCCCCGTTAGAATTTTTGATGTGAAGTTTTTTTACGTCTCAGGTGTAAGCGAATAAGTCACAACATTACAGCGGTCCGGGAAGACAACTTAACATATGTAATCGCGTCGCATTCAGCATGATTTGTAAAGAGGATCGTGGAAATATGCTACACGCAGGAAAGAATAACAAATCAAGTGAATAGAAAATTAAGACAATTTAATAAGCCGAAATGACAACATTGGCCTATTTTCTGTCAGACGCCATTAAATCAGAAACAATTAAGCATTTCAAGGCTAACATTTGGGACTCTATTGCCGCAATACGACAAAAGGTGTATGAAAACTGGTTCGATCGAATGAGGTACTGTCAGGCTAGAGCACTTCACAACAATGAAATACATACTTAACTTAATTGGCCATTAAGTCAGTCAGGACTACGGCTTAGCTTCTTCACCACTTATGTTGTGCGTGTTTATTTTATACATGTGTGGCGGGACCTACAGTTTAAAGTCGACTCCGAGCGACAGATTTTTGAGAAACTTTTCATGGCAATTTTATTTACTCTCAGAATTTTTGCCAGAAATCTGCTGAGAGGAAGCCGCCGAAGATATATTTTTCATATTTCGTTGATGTCTGACCGGGAATTCGAACCCTGGCCTTTCGTCTAATAAGCCAACATTCTACCTACTAGACTAAGTTGACTACTTAAACAAAGAAATAAGTTTGATTAAATTTCAAACTGTTATTGTTTTATTGCGTTTTTAAATTTAAAATTTCAAATTACCCACCCTATAATTTTTCTCAATATTCCGGTTTGAATATTATATTCTAAAAGAACTGAAAGAAAAAAGTGTTTCGAAAAGAAAATGTTTGAAACATGCGTAAACATATGCAACATATTGGCCGTTTAAGGAGATTTCATTGCATTCTGCATTAGTACAACAGCTATTGAGCATGACATTAACTTACTTTAACACTAAATTACAATACGTTACAATGAATTTACTTACTTACTTACAGTGTATTACATTTCATTACATTACATTACATTTTAGCATTACATATGCCATATTGCCATACCTTACATTTACATTTACATTTACATTTACTTCACATTTAAATTTTTCGTCTGCAGTGAAGTGCAGTGAATATCATTGCATCGCATCGTATGCATGTATATGTATCATATGCATATAGCAGTTGCAGTAGCAGATACAATTCGTTTCGTATTACCATGTAAAAATCCTAAACGACTAAATGCAAAACAATGGATCCATAAATCAATGTAATTAACGTGAAAATACTTCTGCAAACGAAAAAATTTATTCCACCAAGTAGGGATGAATGTTGGAATACAACAGTTTTGAAAAAGAAAAAAAAACAACAGAAATCCATGTAAAATGCAAAAAAAAAACCTTTAAGGTAAAGGCATTCGAACCATTAAAAATGAACACGTGTTTTAACAACAATTTGCTTAACAATTCCAAAAAAAAAAATATGCAAAATTTCACTATTTCAGCGAAACCAATCTAATAAGGAAATATGACTGAAATAGACTTTCAAGTGAAATGCTAATATTTTTCAAAGAAAACTACGAAATAAAAACAATACCATGATTAATTTTGATCAAAATTGGCTAGTGGAACACTAACAAAAATCGCAGTAGTCATAAGTTATGATAAAAATAAATTACTTTCAATGGCAATATTTCATATACAATGTTTGGAATACATTTTAACATACAAAGGTTGACCTACTCCATTGAAGCTGTTTTAAGATTTGCATGTGATTTCAATTCAATGTATACTACACTGAAAGTATTTCTCTACAATCATTCTGCATATTATTAGGGCCCTTTCCTGAAATGTCCTCGATATCAGTTTTATATGCAATGACGTTATCATATATTTTACCCCCGGTATCTCAACCACGAATTGAATTTTGTTCCATTGAAGAAGTTTTCTTATTATTATTTTATTAATTATCATTATTCGTAGTCTAGAATTCACTGCCTAGTACTAAACTAGCGCTCTTGGTCCAAAAGCCAGCTCATAAATCTCAAACCAAATAAAACTTTCTCTCAGTAGTCTTCAGGTACAAAATCTGAAAAATTTCCCATACCTGTCACTTATACAGACATAATTGGTCATTACAAGCCTTCAGTCAGGATTAAGGACCTAGCTTCTCACACCACTTATGTTGTGGCGTTAATTTTAGACATGAATGGCAGTTTAAAGTCTGCTCCGAACGACAGGTTTTTTGAAAAGCTTTCCTAGTCACCGAAGGAATACTTTTTTCATATTTTTATTTTGATATCTGACCTGGGGTTTGAGCCATGGCCTTATGTCTAGTAAGCCACAAAAATACCCGCTGGTCCACGGCGACTTCTTATGTCATTTATAGTCGAAGTTAAAATGTAGGTTGTTGTGAGAAGCTAGGTTGTAATCCTATCTAAAGGGTTGCTTGTAAAGTAAATGTCGTATAAGACTTAAAATTTTGAGAAGTATACCATCTGCAAACCCTGTAGTTAATACCTGCTTCAGATAAAGCTCAAGCTTCACTTAAAGTTTCATTTTGTGTAGTAAATGATTATTGAGTTGGACCCCAAGGTGCTTTTTGGCATTACCTAGCTCCGTATTGCAATTTTATTTTATTTATTCGGTATTCGTCTTTTCGTAAATGGTATTACTGTAGTTTTACTCGGGTTAACTGTTAAGATTTATTCACTCTTAGGCACTCTTCATTGGCTCCGTTTATCTACGAGATCCAACGATTGATGATGTGGTTGAATAAACGTACAGACTATTTAAATTTACGTTTCTAAAAATCACGACATCATTCTGATTGCTGGTCGCTGGTATGCATAACTCATTCCTTAAATGATCAATTTGATATTTTATAATGGTGGCTGGAAAAAGACTGTTGTATGCACTACTACTGTGACAAAGTTGGTGATGCTCAGATTTTATCTTGGGCCAAGTAGTCAAACAAAGGTGACCACAATTTTCAATATGGTGCATGAGTCAAATGCAGCTAAAAATAGTTAATTTTTAAACAAAAGCTCGTCCTTTCGTCTTCTTTTTTTGGAGTTCTAGCTTTAACTTGTTATCACTGACACCGTCCTTTTAACATCACGGTATCGGGTTTGATTTGATTTGCTTCACTGGTTTGGCTACAAATCCACCAATGCCTGAAATCGATGGTAAAGCTTCCAGTCATGCATAAAATCTGTTGGAGTTTGAAAACTGAACTGCCAGAATCAACCTATGTATGTATGTACACGAGTGTTGAACAATGGTTACGCTCATAATGTAATTTATGTGTAATTTTCTTTGCTACCTTTTTATTTGTTTTCACTCATTATCTCACTGTTTTTATTACCTTCCTTTATTGACACTTAAAATTTGTACACAAAAGTTAATACAATTATAGATTGCCTCCGTCAAGAAATGTATTTGACCTTTTTCCAAACGTCAAGAAATTAGCTTCCTGAACGGTATTGAACATAAGTAGAAGTGCTATAAACAGTCAATATTGTCAGGAAATAAATCATCGAACTTTATTACCATTTACACCACACACATCAGACCCAAAATGGAATACACTTATCGAAGTCCATTTCAAGCTGACTGCGTACAAGAGAGGCTATAAATATCCGACTGTATTATAAAGTATAGTAACGCCGTAATGTAGATTTTATTTCATTTTTTTTATTAAAACTACAACAGAAATGTGGTCTTCAAAACAATTCTACTCTTCCAATATACGAGTATTATCTTAATTCGAACCTAATTCCCTGCATAAGTAATCTCCCTGGCAAGTAACACTTAAATTTCTGTTGTTTTATGCCGATACATTCTAGCCGTAAACTTATTGAATTTACACTGACTAACTTAGTGTTCTACGCTATAGATTTTCAATTACTATGCTTTAGATTTTGTTACCTTCAGTAAATATTCTCAAATGAAATCGATTCGAACTCCCTAGATATTAGTCGTCTTTTAAATTATCTATGAAACACACTTGATTCTACATGAAGGATTACGATGAAATTAAAGTAACCAACAGAAAGAATTCAATAGATAATGAGTTCATAAACATCAATATCGTCTCATAATTCCTAAGTGTCGACATATGACAAAGAAGACATTTTGATGTTCCTTGTCAAACGGCTCTTGCAAAACTATTGAAAGATATTTTCCTTATTCCGTCACGATCGCTATGAAATTAATTAATGAAAATTGTGTCTTCCGTATGAACTATAAAATATTTGTGAGATAATTTGTTCGGCCTTAAGAGGGAACAGATGAATTTGCGCGAATTTATTGTCTTCACAACAAGTCTTAGTGACAATAATGAATAAAGTATGCTTGAAACTGCCTACTTTTTAAAAGTGGCACTATTTTGTGAAATCCAGTTAGTTTAAGAACGGATCTTGAAATAGGAGTGCGAGTTTTTGTTTTTTTGGATTACTCGCGAGTATCTTCGAAGCAGAAGTTTATGCCATTAAAAGATGTGTTTCAATTCAATTCGGATAGATGGTATAAAAGACAGGATTTAACGATGCTATCCGACTACAAGGGGGTGTGCTGAATGTATAAATGGTTTTTCGCAACGAAATGCATAGTAAAGAGAGACAAAGAAGTGTTAAGCACAAATGTATTGGAGGCACTCAAAACTTTCATTGAGAAATTAGAGTTCCTGACACACTGAAAGAAAAATATGCAGTCGGATTACAAAACGTACCACCTCTATATCTTGGACACATTGACTTTATATCGATCAAAATTATATTTAACATATTGCATCCAATACAGGATTATTATTTCTGACCTTGGCAATAGTTAATGCGTTTAATTTAATTTCCTATAGTGTTTCATTCTTCATCCAACAAATCTTTCATTTGAGATATTCATCATTCGTTTGCTCGTTGGCAAAATTTTAATTGCAATCATCTGCTGTTGTTTATTTTAATCACTGAAATCTAAAAAACAAACAAATAATTAATCATTCATAGATTCAATACGTATTTACGTACGTACGTTCCTTTTGCATTTTTTTTTTTCTTTTTTTTTCAAAATATTTTTTATTCACAAAAAAAAAAAATTATCCATGGATCTTTCTCTCTTGAAATAATTCAAACGCAGATCTTCATTCGCACTCAGTTCGATTCGACAACAAATCAAAAGTGCTGGAAAATTGATGAAGAGGATGATGTTGGTTGTTGTGTGGCTGCAGTGGTGATTGTAATGTTGATGGCGATCAAAACAAACGCACAAATCAAATCAATGAATGAATGAATGAATGAATGAATGATTTTGAAATTTATTATTGCAACAATAATAAATTCCAGAAAAAATCACATATAAATATGAAAGAAATCAAAAAAAAAATCTAAAGAATCCTATTCACTTAAGCAAACAACAACTGCAGTGAAGTAAAGGAACGAAGAATGAATTGTAATGGACAGCGAGTACGTATTAAAGTTGCGGGCTAACAATTCGTATTTTAAACATAAAATTTTTAGTTTTATTGCTAGAAATTTGGAGAAATTATTTCGTAGTATATTAGCTTCATACTTCATTGGGAGTATATCCCGTTATAGATCATTCATACGGAGAACAACGAACCACTTATATTACCCGCAAATTCAGTTACAACTGTACGGCATCACATCTATTATCACAAGCATCAACTCTATTATTCCAAATGTTTTCCCTGAGAGAACAAAAGAAGAGGTCGGGAAGGTCTCCACAGGCTATCATGTTAAGTCCATAATAGTCCAAAATTTTTTTTTGGTGAACTGCAACTTCGTTCATATATTCTGTCCTACTCCCTTCCAACTTTATAGGGTTTTATTCCGCTGACATATTTCAAGACGCTTCATGGTGTCAGCAATGCCAATTCTCTGCCTAGCATCTGGTGTGCACCCAGATATGTATTTTTCTTCTGGAATTCATTAATGCCTAACAGGTTCCACGAATTTCTTCTGATGATTCATTCTCATTGTCACAGAATCTACAATCTAACCACTCCCATTCTAAATAAGTGTTCTCCGAGTCTACAGTGTCCTGTAAAAAGACCGGTTACGAAACTCCGGTTATTTTTCGATAGTCTGATGCATGACTCGGATCTGCTCTTATTGTAATTTCTCAATATACATTCTGATTGCCTCATTTGAAGAATCTTTGTCTCTCTTTATCTTTCCTTCATTGTAAAAACCTTTCTAAACATCCATCCACATCCCGAGTGAAGCTCCCTCGTCTGCTAGCTCGTTGTAGAAGATTTTCACTGATACTGGTACCCAGCACATGTTAACCATATTTTGTACTATCTATAGCTCAGCTTCTCTAAACAGTTCCATGCTATCAAAAGAGCGAGTGTCTGAAAGGTAGCCTAGATTTCGAAATTAGAATCGTTAGATCCTGTCTTTTAACCTTCTAACCAAGTTGAATTGAATACATCTTGATATGGCATAAACTTCCGCTTTGTAGGTACTTGAGAGTTTTCTCCATTTTATCCCTGAGAGTTTATCCAAAAAAACCAAACAATCCCACTCCTGTCCCAAGATCGGTTCTGGAGCCAACTGTATATCAGAAAAAGCGTATGCCACTTACAGGCTACTTCATTCATTTGTGCTGCTACGACTCTTTGCGAAGCATTTATTAAAATCATCGAGTTTACTTGTTCTGTCCAGGGGACTGTTATTCAAAAGAGATATTCCGGATTGCTAACCAGAAATTTCCTTTGAAAATCAAAACCTGCATAAAGCAGAACCACGAATATTACTACAAATACCCTAGATTGCAGATCTAAATTTCAAAGATATGCTTCGGTTATCCTTGAGAGTGTTTCTAACACACGGTAATGTAGAAAGTAACAATATAGGACTTGCGAAACCTATTAGAAATAATCAGTTCGAGAAATTTCGTCGTGATGTTGGCTAATTCCCTCTTGAACATCAAACAAATAATCTTACATAGTCTTCACACATGCATGAACTAATCTGGGCTTTTATGGATTAAACGGAAGAAACGATTTTCGTTCATACTTCCGTGAATGCTCCATAAATACGGAAAATATTTTGCAACGACTTTGTGCAGTTGAAGCTGAATGACGAGGAACATTTCAATGTCTTCTCTTTAATTTATAATACCACGCTACCAATCTTAATACACGATACTCTTACTATAAAAAACAAACTCCACAATCCACTTCATCGTTCACCGTTCGACTTCACTGTAAAACAATGTAACAAATGACGCATTTTGTAGCTGCTGCGTTACCTTTCGTTTTATTTATACATCAGCCCTGTTTCAATCTATGCAACTTCTAGAATCTATTTGTTGGTTTGTTATTGTAATTTTTTTGTTGTTATTCTATATAATGTTTGATGTTGCAATTTAAAAGCCACGTAATTTTTTTGATTGTTTTGTTATTCAATATTTAATGTTCATTCTGTCTTTGCAACAATATTAAACCTAATCATGTTAACATACATACATATGTATACGATACATAACATCCAAATGTCTAACGAACTTGATAGACCTTGTATGTAAACTGCCTCATTCATTGCTTTTATTTTCTCTTGTTGGAATACTATGAAAAATATTGACTCTTCCAACAAGTTGCAACCTTTCCAATGCTGTAAGTTTTAGCAGTTCAAGTTCTCAAATTGGGATGCCTTTGGATAGATGCAATATTGCCATTACAGTTAAGAGGCAACAATTTTAAAAAGTGAACAAGACTTTTGGCCTAGACTCCTACGAAATTTTTATAACAACTGTCCACTAAAGTCATGCATTTACACACATAATACATAATTGGCCATTACAACACTTCAGTCAGGAATACGGCCTAGTTCTCAGTTGTGTGTGTTAATTTTATACATCAGTGGCGGGACCTACAGTTTAAAGTCGACTCCGAATGACATCTTTTTTTTGAGAAATTTATCATGGCAATTTTATTTGCTCTCAGAGTTTTTGCCAGAAATCTGCTGAGAGGAAGTCACCGAAGATATATTTTTCATATTTCGTTTCTGCTTTCTGACCGGGGAACTGGCCTTTCGACTAATAAGCCAATACACTAGCTACTAGACTACGGCGACTACAATTACGAATGACGACGGCGACACTGAATTATTATCAAACTTATCAATGAGTTGAAGTCCTCGGAAATTATTCTTGAGATACACTTTATATATGTACGTAGCCAACTTTAAGAGATATTTCACGATGCGCTAGTGAATTCACATATTAAGGCTCTGGTGCCTTCATTTCAATCAAGCGGAGAAAAAAAAGGAAGAAAGAAGAAAAATCTGTAACACACATTTGGTGTAAAGATTGACGTTGCAACTGATACATGGACAACAACAACAAAAACAAAAATGGCAACAGAGCATATCAATGCAAATAAAAATACCACAAATGAAGAAAACAATAACAGCAACAGCAACAACAATAACAAAGTGAGAAACCATTCAAACAAATCAAATACCATAGACAGCCGTAATTACATGAGTATTGAGATTAAGTTTTTCATTTCGTTTCCAATGGAAATAAATTCTGTTTGAAATGCAATCTGACGTCTGATTTAGAATATTTACAAGATCATAAAAAATCCATAAGAAGAAGAAGAAGAAGAAGAGAAATAAGATTATAATACCAATATGGTTATGAATCTGGAAATCAAAATCAAAATCAAAATAATATCAACCAGACCAGCAATTAACGGGGGCAACGTTAAAAGCATTAATCACGTTGTGCATGAGTATTGTTGTTGTGTTAGGAAAACGTTCGCGCATAGGAAGAATGTGTGATCAATCCTTCAATGACTTGTTACATGACGGACTCATGAGTTGTTCAACGCTGTTCTGTTTATTTTTCTTGATGAAGTATGTTTTCCCAGAGATGGGATGATTGGTAAATGGCCATTCTATTTATTAACACATCCGCACATATATTGTATATAAAACAACAACACCACACACACACACACACTCACCCTTGGAATGGATGAATGCATAGAAAGATTCTTGAAACAAGTATCGTAAATTTGTTGTCATACACAGTGGGTTGCAGCATAAACATTTCATTTGAAATTTATTGAAATTGAAAAAATTTTTTTCTTTAAATAAACAAAAACAACAAATTATTATACAATCCCTCGAAAATCTATTTGGAATTCATAAGCAAATCGGAAATTTCAAAATAGAAATTCTAGACAAAATGTCTGAAACGGAAAATGTTAAATATTCTGCATTACGTTACAACGCAACTGAATGATCATT
>QOCX01003759.1:4680-16563 GCA_005959815.1 Sarcophaga bullata | reverse complement strand
TAGAAATTTACAACAAATGTCACAGATGAGCTTGTGGGATGGAAGTTCCCGCTACTACTGAAGCAAAAATGATGATAATGATGCGCGAAGAAAGGCCACATGTATACTTATCTGAAGGAAGTAAATACTCTTTCCAGACCAAAAGTTATGAGGCAAACTATCTAGGAATAGCATGAAACATGGCAGCAGGCCTTTTGATGGCCACTGTGAACTTGGTTGAAATGGCCCAATACGTAGAATTGATGATGATGATGGAAATAATTCATCAGAACGCATTTTTTTAAAACTGTGAGACTTTGTTACAAGAAGTCACCGTAATCTAGTATGTGGTGTGATGGCTTATTAGACGTGAGGCCATGATTCAAATTCCTGGCCAGGGAAAAAAATATTCCTTGGCTGATTTTAGCAAGAACTCTGAGAGTAAATTCAAAATTTGCCATGAAAACTTCTCAAAATTCTGTCACTGGAAATCGGCTTTAAACTGTGAGTCCACCAGCACAACATAAGTGGTGTTAAACCTGGTTGTAATCCCGACTGAAGCATTGTTATGTACGTGTGTATGTTTCATAGCATAATGGTAGCAATAGACGCTTTAATCAAATAAAAAAATTTCAATATATCGCACAGATAGGAAGCACGTAAAATAGATTCGATAGTTAACTCTCCTTTTGTAAACCCTATCGATGGTTGGTGAAGAAATAATGACGAGAAAGTGAGTCACTTGTTGAATACTATAAAACAGTTCTTCACCCTAATATTCTTGCAACGATGCGTTCGGTCTGTCGTCTGCTGTACGTTATGTTCGGCTGAAGTTAATTGAACGGCAACATGAGACTTTAACAAGAATCGAACTCAAATGACCACTATCGGTTCGAAGGAATATCAAAATTTCTGTTCGACATTTGTCTAATCATTTTGCTTTTTGTTTTTGTTTTTTTTTGTTGATTTAAATTTCCAAGAAAATGTTATTTTAATTAAAAATTCTTTTTAAAATTATTTTAGAAAAATCTCGTACGTTTTAAAACACCCATCACTAATATCCTACAATCTGGTAATTATCACAGTGGACCAATTTACGAAAGTTTTTGTTGTTATTTTTTCCCATCTTCTTCCTCTCAGCACCACTACCACTAATAAATGTAAATCCTTTTGTTAAAGATTTCTAACTTCATTGCCATGTAAATCCTTGATTTCCTTTCATGCAACGCAAATACAATGAAATAACTCAATGGCTTAGGCATACACACACACATACATACTTACATACATATGTACATTATGACATGTGTGCTTGTGAGCTATCTGGGTCGCCAGTATAAACTTAACTTGGGACTTTTGTAATCCTTTACGATAACTTTCTTAGAATTATGTCGCCTGCACAATATATTACCTCCACTAGAGATATTAACGTCAACACATTTTAAACGCATTTGACTTAAAGTTTTCAACTAAAAAAAGAAAAGAATGTGAATGGAATGGAATGGAATGGAATGGAATGGAATTGTGTATGAAAAAATAAGTATTTAAGTACTTGTCACACAGAGTTTCTTTTGCTATTCGTAACAAACAAATTATATTTTAACAACCAACATGGGGAATACAGTGGATGGTGGGAGAATCAAGGCAGCTATACCATGAGCCCAGGATAATAGAAGGTAATGAGAAACTCATTTAAGAAATTTACACTGAAAAGTTGCAGTAGAGGATCATATAACACAGAACTACCTACAGCTGATGTAGTTTTTAATCAGGATTTTGATTGAGGACCTCTGCTCATTCCATTCTGTCCTGTTTGAACAGGACCAAAACAGACCAAACTTATCAAATTGAAGGGAAATTGAATTGAAACTGTTGATAATGGCACTCGCTTACAATCTGCAAATCTTGAGAAAGAACTCTTTAGACCACATGGCTGCAGCACCAATCACCTTTATGTTCCAGCCAACCGAACCTCGCCACCACATTTTGACAAGCTTCATTATCAAAGTGCCTGTGGGATGTTCGTTTCGAAATAAAGTTCGATCAGAATATATGTCGTACACACAAGTTTTAGTTCATTTTTGCGCGGCAAGTAGAGGTCTTTTTTAAGCGCTTCCTATACATAATATAAGTGGTCCAAAACTTCAGTTAAGATTATGATCTATGTTCTCACACAACATTATGTTGTGTGTGTTAACATTCTACTGAGTGGTGGGGGACCTACAGTTTAAAGTCGGGACTCCGAACGATAGATTTTTGAGAAACTGCTTAGAGTTTTTGCCAGCAATCTGCTGAGAAGAAAAAGACCTGGGGTTTGAACTGCGGTGCTATTGGCGCCATTAGGCTTTGAATGTAACATCGTTTAAATGTTCGTCACAACTTCTGTAGATGGAAAGCATTCAAAGTATCCAACCTTCATGACTCTGGCGCATAAATCGGGCTTAATTTAGTTCATGCCATCGGTTTAGTTGGCTTTGAGAACTGCTGTGGTTCGGAGCTTATTTCGCATGCATCTGGGACTAAAGAAAATCCCAGAAGAAGAAGTCTAATGATATTATATGAAACGATCTTGGTAGCCAGTTCACATAAGTCTCCAATTGAGAAGACCATGCCTTAACATCCGCTCGAGCAAAGCTTTCAATCATGTCTTGACCTGTGTGCCTGTAGAGCCATTCTGTTGAAATCACGCAGTCGTTGATAGCCAGATCATACTACACAGGCTTAGAAAATCATTAACCTAGATTAATGTAGTAGAGAGCCGCTGATGCCTGCGGCAGCTCCAAAATGCACATCAAACGGAACCCTTTTAGAATGCTAATGGATTGTTTCGTTTCAAAATTTTTTGTTTGTTCACGTCATCATATTCATGAAAAAGGGCCGTAAAGTTTGAGAATAATTTTCCCATGTGACGTGATATTCGAATTAATCAATTCATGCCAAAAGAAGGTTGTTGATCCAAAGTAGTCGCCGTTGACCAGTTAAAAGCTTCCCAAACATCGTTTTTAAAAAGGAATACTGACTGACGACACAGCCTATGTCAAAATCTGCACCAAGTAGTGACTTTTTCGGCATGTATAGCATAATCTTGGAGCTCATGTGGCATTGTTTATCCGGAAATTGGACAATTTTGTTTATTGGCGTATCGTTTCACTCTGAAGTGAGCCTTCATTGCGAAGATAATTTTTTTATGAAAACGTTGCGTCAGTTGTCAACAGCGCCCAGAACCAATGCAGCGAACAAACATCGTTGTCATGATGGTCTATGGGGATTTGGCGTAACAGAGTTGAATAAATGATAACAGGATAAGGCCTTTATCTAATTAACAAGAACTCATAGGTTATTTTGGAGACCACTATATCAATCGGTTTACTATTAAACATCGGTTGTTTCCTTTGTCATTCTATTCTGTCACAAACTGAGTATATTATCTCACTGAACGCAATGAAATCGTTTACGGCTTGAGGCAAAAAAATGTTGGTGATTTATTGGAAATTTTTTCGAAAACAAAGAATTGATCGGAAAACTTATACGAAAAGGTCGTACGGAATTTTGTCCACAGAGAAGTACTAACAAGCGCCCCAGGTATTACGCAAATTTATTGCTTAAGTTTGTGAAACGTTTTGGTTTCATTGTTAATCGCGCCAGACATGAGAGTGGCTTGTAGCAGCGCGTACACACAATTGGTTCAAGAGTTGCGAAGCCGCATTACCATCTGCTTGCGTTTGCCGCTTTGCCTAAGCATGTGCCACACGAGAATAACAGGGCCACGTTGATGGTCATTTATACCACGAAAAAAAACATTCTTTCCTTTACGGATGAAGTTTATTTTTATCTTGGTGGGTAGCGTTTGTAATCAAGGCAAATTGCTGTATTTGTGGCTACAAACCAGACCTACACGTAGTGTTACAGAAGTCAAGAGCATCCATTACGAATGATGTTTGATGTAGGCCTCATATTTCTATTGAAAATTAAGGACAGCCGCAACCATTGGCGTTTCACTGGAGGACAGCTATCGAAGCCATGTTAGATGCGATTTTTTTGTACCCGCTGCGTCATGGCATTGTATGAGATACGATCGTTAGGTGTGAAAAGGAATCGGTGGCACGCATCTGACAGCCCCGTCGCGATGAATAGAAGGATTTAGTTTGTGTCAAAACATTTGATGGCCATTTAATTAGCCGAAATGGTGAATGTTAAGTTGGCCACTAAGAAGTTGCGGTTTGACGATCGTTGCTAATATTTTCTGTGGGGCGCCGATAAAGAAAAGTGTTAATGCGACAAAAATACGCAAGAGTTGAACAATTTGAAGCGAAAAGCATTGTGTGATGGGCCATTGCTTTAGATACGCGCATTCATACTCAGAAGAAAAGCATGAAAATTAGTCCGCGATATTGAAGAGGTATTGTGTGGGCTAGTCGCAGCATTCCATTTCTGAGCCGAAACGATTGAATCTTCACAAGCAACACAGATAAATTTTGTGCGAAAATTTTCAAACCATTTAAATTTAAACTTTAAATGGTCCACCCTATATGTATATAGTTTACTCATTACCGCAAATATTTCTTTCTTAAACCATTACTTAAACGTTTCACTGTTAATAGTTTCACACACTCACATATATGGACTTAATATGCATGAATGAATGTAGAATGAGTGCATACACGTTGCAAATGCTCATTCATATCATGTCAGCATATCTATGAATGAGAATCTGACAAAAACCAGAAAATTGATTCAACACTTTTGACAATAATAAAGAAAGCGAGTGAAAAGTAATAAAAAAAATTAAAGAAGTGTAGTTGAAACGTATTCAAAAGATATAAATGCAGAGATGATATACACTTTTTATAGAGCATTGCATACGATTTGATTTGTACAAAACAAGTTTAAAATTTTTTTAATCAAAATCCTCGTTTGAATGTAAATTATTAGCAGATGATAGGAAGATATAAGTAGGTTATGAATTTAGCTTCTCAGTCTTTAGGTAAATTGAGGCTAACCAATGAGTTCATTTACGTTTTAAATACCAATGCCTCAACGTTTGATGGCTTTAAAAATATTTATAAAGGAGGGTTATAACCAGACGTTGGCACAAAGTGAATATGGTAAAAAATGTGAGTGTATTTGTGTATAAGCCAGAGGAAAAATTGTTAGTAATATTTTCAAGTGTAACCAATAATGTGTACACGTAGTGGAAAATATAGAAAAAATTTTACAGTGCCAAACCCTAAACACTGCGTATTTATAGTACATAATTAGCCATTACAACCCTTCAGTCAGGATTACGGCCATAGAAATCTCCCACCACTTATGTTGTGGTGGTGTTTAATTTTATACATGATTTGGGTGGGGACCTACAATTTAAAGTCGACTCCGAACGATAGTTTTTTGAGAAACTTTTCATGGCAATTTTATTTACTCTCAGAGTTTTGTCAGAAATCTGTTGAGAGAAAGTCGCCGAAGAAATATTTTTTTTCATATTTCGTTTTTGATTGTCTGACCGGGATTCGAAACCTGGTCTTTCGTCTAATATAACTTGACAAATATCCCTTCAAAAATGGAGATCATTTCTCATTGCTATTAGTGAATCTCATTGGAAAATAGCGAATCCTACTGTAATAGTTTTTTGGGTGTATAATTGAAAGCTGAGAAAAAAGCGACATGAACCTACGTCTTTAGAAGCTGACAAGCAAGTGAATACAATTTTACAATTAAACAGGAATTTTACTTTCTTTTTTATAGAACATTGTTGATGTTCGTGTCTATATCTATAAAAAGCCGAAGATGTCGGCCCTGGTGCGATTGGGTGCCGACGTCTAGTTATAACAAACTGTGTTACTTTGGCTGACAGTTTATAATATCCAGTTGCGGTAGTTCCAGTAAAAGTTGTTGGTATTAGACGGGACACCATGGTTTCAAAACCTGTTAGACATCAAAACAAAATATGAAAAAAAAATATTTACATTGGCGACTTCTTCTCAGAGATTTGGCAAAAAGTCGAAGAAAGAAATAAAATTGCCATAAAAAAATTTTTCCAAAAATTTGTCGTTCGGAGTCAACTTTAAACAGTAGGTGCTGCATGTATAAAATTAACTAACATAACATAAGTGGTGTGAGAAACTACATTGTAATCCTGACTGAAGGATTCTAATGACCAATTATGTCGGTATGTATGTATGTAATAGCACATGAACATGAGGTCCAGCAATATTGCACAAATTCACATAAAGAGACTATCTTACTTGGTACTATTTTCTGTCCAACCTTTGAATTGATCCTAGTTTCCATTACCAAATGCATAGCTTGACTTTAGTTACCGCATCAGGACACTTGTAGAATTACCTTTTGTACAACAGTTGCAGTTCTTCAAGGCTCCAGCTTGATTCTCTTTGAGCCTTCTATGTGCATTCCTGAGTCTGATTCTTATTTTTAAGCGGATCTGTCCTGTAATTGGCCATAGGGTAGTAGTGTAGTTGGTTGGCTTGTCTACGACCGTGAGAACGGTTCAAGCTCCAGACTGCAGACATTTCAACCAAAACGAAAATAAAATTCAGCCAAGAATTAAATGAGCAGTTAATCACATTACCATGAGAATGTTTCTCAATCCAAATCTGTTCGTTCGGAATCAGCTGGCATAAGTAGATCCCGCCTCTCATGTAAAATTAACACGCACAACATAAGTGATGTGAAGAAGCTAGATGTAATCCTGCACTGAAGGGTTGGTAATGACTTTTTGTGTATTTGTCTGTTAACAATCATCTTCCCGAGCTGTCTTTTCAACAATTAATCCTGTAAACACAACTAACGATTTGGTTGCTTAAAAACTATATCATGCTATAAACCCTCAAACCATAACTAACCACCCTTCTCTTTAATCAATTTCAAAAGACTTCACTCTCTTGATTTTCATTTCAACCACTGACCAAATTGGCAAAAAAACCTTTCAAATTTTCTCCTCAAGACAATTCAATAAATTCCATTATGAAATTCTCTTAAATAAGCAATTAACAACAACAACAAAACAAACAAAAAACTATAAATTCATTCATATCATCATCGTTAACTACACCACACATCAACACACACACAACACACACACACACAAAATTCAATTACTTCAGCTCAGTGGAAAATATACTTTTTGGGTGGGGACACTTAAAAACTTATTAATGAACCACCCCCTTAAAAACAACGACACGATGTGACCGAATAACAAGGGAGACAAAGAGAGAACGGCACTAGACAAAACCATTTAAACTGAAATTCCAATTGAAAGCATTGTTGACGATAATAAAATCACAATTTCTAGATTGCTTAAGTTTTTTTTTTTCAGTCCCGTGTACATACGTAAAAAAAAGACTTTCGTTCAATTCTTATTAAAAAGTTTTCGATTTATGCTTATTGGCAAGGAAAATTCTGAACTTTTCTGAATCTGAATTCAATATAAAAGGCACTTTAAACTGTTTGTGAAAGAAGAAAAAGTACTGGAAGAGTTTACAAGGTTTAAAGGGATGTGCTGATGTGGAAGAACTCAAAGTGCAACTGATACACTAGGCTTACCTAAAAAAAAAACGTGAACAATGTATTAGAAGGCAGTTAGTGCTTCCCAAGTTCTTATGCTTATGGCACGTGTTAGTGACCTAACTGCAAACTGATTGCCATGAAATAAAACCAGTAGAAGTCGGTAAATGGTTTTCTCACTTAGGCTTCTGAGCCTTAAGTTTTATTGAAAAATCGTGTCCAATGGAAGACGATGTTGGAACTAGCCATCCAAATCAGTGCGATTTGATCAGTTAGAAGCTTTTCTTGTGAGTTTTCTTAAGTCTTAAGAAGGTAAGGCAGTTAAGCTACAAACAACAGCATTCTTAAACTGACATAAAGCCATGCAAGTTGCCCGATATTGGAATATAATTGAAGCTTTGCATTGCGCTCTAGCTCAGAGTTCAGTACAAGAGCCTCTCCCAACTATCCATGTGTTACAGAGCACAGATATTCCAATTACTGCAGTTAAACTTGGCAGCAACGAGTTGAGTGACAATATTGTCTGCACTGCGGACTCGCATTAAACACGCCCTGACTTCATTCAATAAATCGCATAGACCACAACAGAAAAGCGATTTCACGCCTTCCTGGAAAGGCATCGTTGACATGAAATTTTTCGGCAAATGGCTTCCAGAACCAGTGAGCCTAGGAAGGAGGAATAAACTGCAAATGTCTATTTTATAAGCCACATGCTCCCAGTGCCCCCTTTGTCAAAACAGACATAGAGAATACTGCAATAACAAGCACTAATTTTAGACCGTCCCCCCCGTTCGGGGGGGGGGGGTTTTTGACTCTAGGATACTGAATGATCCAGGATGAATATGGGTTGTGATAATTAAGGATATTACACATACTGCTAAACGCTGACATCAATGGACACCTGCTTTAAGGACGGTCCGCCACGATTATCTAAACTTATAGGCCAGTTACCTTTAAGGGCAACAGACTACTAGTTTAGGATATACAATCCTAGTCAGTTCGACTGATAAGCAAATAAACGATTAAAAGAATTTGTGAGACATGAAACCAAACTTATGCTTTCTATACAGAAGGACGGTTCGAATGGAAATGTGCGCATTGTCACAAAGATCGTCTGAGGTTTAACACACCTGGATCGTATTGCTGTCACACGACGCTTCACTTTGGAAACACACTGGAAAACAAACTTCGATCTCTACTACTATACAAGTTATACCAACAAAATCCCGATGACACTACATGCTTTGCCTAACTTGGTTTCCAAATTTTCAACATTATAATCACTTAAATCCTCTTCAAAAAAATATCTTGAATAAAATCCCTGACTTGTACTCTGGCAGAAAGGGCTAACAAGTAACGACATGAAGCTCATTACAAGAGGTCACCTCTTGGCATAGCAATATTAAGATAGATAGGTAATATTCCGTACTACACAAACCATTACTCCGTACTGCCATTAATGTTTCACAGGGGATGGATTCACAACGACATGTTGCGGAATCTAATATCTTACTATCATTCTATATGTTATATTAGGTGGCTGATTTAAAAGTTTGAATTAAAAAAAAAAATATTGTTGTCAAGTACAATTGTTCATATGACCGCCCCAGCTGGCCTCACAGTACCTCATTCCATCGGACCTATTTTCGTAAACTTTTTCGAGTGTATCAGAGTTCAGCAGTGAGTCACTTTTTCGCTACTCATAACTACTCATGAAATTTTAAGTATGAGTGAGTTAACAGTATTGAAATTTAACTACTCGGATTCATTCGTACTCGTGGACAGAATGGAATGAGCAGAGGTCCTGAATCAAAATCAGGATTAAATACTTGACCAGGTTTAAGTAGCTCCGTATTATTATGATCCGAATTAACGTTGATTTATAAGTACAAGTTGCAATGAGTATGAGTACAATGCTGACATCGAACTCATACCATTCGAACTGCTCATTCAGATTCAGAACTTTAGAAAAATACTTATGAAATGTACACATAAATGATTCGAGTGATTCGAATCATTCATCAAAATTTACAGTCTTAGTTATTGTTGCATTTACAACAAAAGAAAAAGGACACACAAGCAAAAAAGACAGAGCAGCAAACAGAGCAAACGCATAAACTTCTAGTGAGTATTGAAGTGTTCGTGATTCTTACTTATTTTCTGATTCGTGTTTATGTGGACTAATGGAGAGTAGAAATTAACAACATCATGCGTAGTGTTAACTATGAGTATGATGAGTACTTCAAACTTTGAATATGAGTAGTATGAGTATGGAATGGGCGTTAAGTATCAGAAATTATGAGTATGATTCGAATCTCTTCATCTTCTTGAATACTCATTACTGGTCTCTGGAGTGTGTGGGTTCGTACCTCGACAATGGTATCAGCGAACGTTGGCCTTCAAATGGACAGATTCTCTCTGGTTTGTCGCATAACACTTTTTTTAATGGTGTCCCACAGGAAAATAGTCAACGGTGTCAAATTGCGTTATGGGAGGCAAATGCATCACCGTTCAATGGTCATCAAGCGTTTGATGCAATAAATCGGTTGTGGCATGAGATGTGTAGCAAGTTGCATCATTCTGTTAAAACTTAAACGTCGTTCAAATCAAACCATGAAGACGGGTACAAAAAACGGGTGGCATGGTGCGATAGGTATCTCCTTTCAAAGAATAATGGCCACGCTCTACAGCCGCACCAAACAGTCACTCATAATGGATGCATTGGCTTCTGTAAGATTCATGTGTGGCTTTTCTAAGCCCAAATACGGCAATTTTGCTTATTAACGTTCCGACCAAATGAAAATTTTGTATTTATTTTACTTCGCTTAATTTCTATTCATTTCGTACCTCGTCACTGAACTACTGAACTTCTTCCGTAACTAAACTCCCATAAACTTTTACTAATTGTATTCGTTTAAAGTGTCCCTGTGTATTATAAACATAAAGGAGAAGTGATTGAAAATTAAATGAAAACAATAGAATCACATGTGCAAAGACAATTTATGGGGTCTTTAACGTTTGTAAAACGATTAACTTTGGACTGATACTTTGTGCTAGTAAGAGGGATATCTGTATGTGTGTCCGGTATATTGCATAAACAGATACATTTTGTTTCGCTGTATTTGTTAGTTTTCTAAATACATACACATATACATACCATACAGCTTTTGCTGCCTTAAATGGTCTTTACTCCTTGCCCAAAGGCTGTTAAAGGACATAAGTTAACCTTTTTCGATTCTTAGTATATTTGTAAGCTGATATATATGTTAGGGTCCGAGTATGTTATTTGCTGTTGCTGCTGTTGCTGTCTGTTTTACATTCAATTGGACATCACTTCTGAATGAATTGATAAAATATTAAGAAAATAATGTTTTAACTTGAAATTTATGATCGCATATGAATATTAAATGTTTTTGAGGGGTCTGCTACTAATGGCACTTAGTCTGAAGGCTGCTCAGTCAATGGTCTTCCACTTTACATACAACAACATTACGCATATTTGATTTACGCAAATTTTAGAAAATTTTAAATGAATTTGCAAAATTTGCAGGAATTCCCAATTGCTTATGCTTTAGCAGTGCTGCTAAGGAGATTTATTATTTTAAATGGAAAAGCAATATGAGAGATTCTAGCTTTATTGTTTATTATTTATGAATGGATTTTTATCTCCATAAATTTGTTGTTTTTGGATTTTGATCGTTGTTTTAATCCCTTTTTGTCAATTTCTACATATTTGTGTAGATAATTCTGTGTACCGTAGGATGTGTGTATTTTGTTTGTTTGCTTATTTCAACTGCGCTATTAATTGTATTCGTCATCCTGTTTTAGAAATATCAAAATTCTTAATACAACTCTCAGATACAGGCTCACGTATCCACACTGACATATTTAAAGGCTCTATTCTATGTTCGTTCCATTTATATTCTCTTATTTTTATTTCTTTCTGGTAACTTCACCACCTCTTCTTTATGAGGTTGTTTTTGGATTTTGATCATTGTTTTGTTCGCTTCTTGTCAATTTCTATGTATTCGAGTAGATAATTCTGTGTACCGTATGATGTGTGTATTTTGTTTGTTTGCTTATCTATGTTTACTATACTTTTCTGCGCCTAACAATATGTATGTAAATAGCAAATATAACAGTTGTTATCTATAATGTTTACCCATCAGAAGTATTTGATGCGGCAAAGTATTTGAAACTTGCAATTTTCTATACGTAGGGTTAGTATTTGATAACACGCCTCACGAGGTCATAAAGCATACATGTAAGCCTTATGACATTCAATAGCTGACTGCAGTTTTCTACACACGATCGGCAGATACAAACGTAAGGGACGAAGTAATAAGGGTACGTGTAAGCAGAGGTTGGCATCAAAGTCTAGCT
>QOCX01003758.1:0-14525 GCA_005959815.1 Sarcophaga bullata | reverse complement strand
CAGTTGTGGTATGGTAAGCGTCGTACTCGTATTTGGCAGTCAGTCACAATCATACAAAAAATTTTCATTTCCAAACGAAAGCTTAAAAATGTATTTATTCTGTGTATCTGCTGCTACCACCACCAGATAGATATGTAGATACACGTATTTATTGCTGTGCATTAAATTTTTTTTCTTTTTTTTTTTATTCTTTTTATTGTGGATTATTTTCTAAATTGGAGGTTCTTTTACTGTTAATTTTTGTTTTTTTTTATTTTTGCTCTTCAGTGGCACTTTTTTTTCACAATTTTGCGTCTGTTTCTCTCTTGCTTGGTTATCATTTGGGATACATTTTGCACTGCACATACAGTGTGATTTAAAAGAATGAATCATTGGTGAAGAAATTTAACAATTTTTTTTGTCAAAAAAGTAAATACATCAGTGGTCTTGCTTTCATCATGGACATACAGTGTGATTTAAAAGAATGAAATCATTGGTGAAGAAATTTAACAATTTTTTTTTGTCAAAAAAGTAAATACATCAGTGGTCTTGCTTTCTTGCCTTACTTACTCCAATGGTCATTCCAACCCTTCAGACAGCTTCGCACATCTCATATGTGTTCTAATTTCATCCTGAGTGGTAGGACTTACAGTCTCCGAACAACAGATTTTTAAAAAACGTTTCATTATTTACTTTCAGATTTTATTACCAGAATAGTTTCGTTTAGATCAAGATGTATGAGCTGGGAATTAAACCACAGCATTAAGTTTAATAAGCGAACACCCTACCGATTAGACTACATCGCCATCTTCATTACTGAGCTTTAAGTGGGAGACAGTTAGTGTGTATTATAAATATCGACTAACACGCAAAAAGGATCTAAAGTCCATCCTACTTTAGCGGTACGATACAAGGAACGCTACCCCTTTGGACATCCAGAAGATGAAAGTTTTTATAAATTAATGTCTCCAAAAAAATCTGTACACATTCCGATCACGGGATTTTTTCCAAAGGTAGAATGTGATCGGAATGCTATTACTAACTCATAGCCACAGAGATTAGGAAACTAAAACAACGATAGATTGGACTACTTTAGCAAACCGTAGGGAAATAGGTTTTCCATTTGCCAATGAGTAATTTGTTAGCTTTCACCCGAATATAAGCCTGGATTATAGGAGTTTGTGAATTCAAACTCTTAACAACGACTACTAATCATTTTAACCATCACCCTAGCCTAGATTCTATAATCAGGGAATACAAAGACAGCCTACCTATTGACTCGCTTTGTCTCTATTTCGTCATTCTGTTTTTTTTTTTCATCACATTGCTTTTGATTCAGTTTCTATGGATACATGATGACCCACTAGGGATTAAATACTGATCCAATAATCATGTCCTGAAACAAGCTTCTAGAAGAAAATTTTATATCAATCAAGCATTAACCGATCAAGCATTCAATTTTTAATAAATGCTTGAATGATGGTGGCGGTGGTGCCAGTATTAGATCCCATTTATCAAATAATTGACGTTTTCACTCTATTAACATGCGTAGAAAAATTTTTAAAATCGTATTTCCTTCTTTGACTCTTTTTAATCAATTTTTTTTTAAATTATTACATCCTCTTCGAAACTCTTGAATGAATTCATTCTTTTACAGAACTGCCAACCATGCTACTATTGATGTCGCTATTCTACGAACATTTACGATTTGTGTCGTTGTATTTGGCCCGTGTATTGGAGGATTTGTTCTAGTTGATGTTGCTAATGTCGTTGTCGTGTTCGTTGGACGTTGTCGCAGCTCATCATTGCGGCTGTTTTTATTTTAGCAGCAGCAATAGTAAACGTTGTTATTGTTTGTTATTGACATTTTCTAGTATAAAAAAATTCTGCAATGATAATGTATTCAATGACTCTGTGTTATTGATTAGAGTGTTTTTTTTTCACTCATTTTTTTTTCCAATCATAAGAGGTGTGGGGAACAAACTAAACGTTGTTTTCATACACCAATATTTGTATTGTTTAATAATTTTTTTTTTTTTTTTTGGTTTTTGTTTTTGTTTATTTTTGTTTTTAATTATGTAGACATCGCCGCCGTTTTAATTTTATTTGCCCTTCTTTTTGGATAGAATAGAGAACTCTTCTTCGATTAGTTTACTAACAATATTGAAAACCATTCTATTTTGACGCAATTAACTAAGTGTTCAGTGTTTCATGTCAATAAAAAATATTTAACAAAAAAAATTGAAGAAAATAAATAAAAAAAAATTGAATACTTGTAGATGATTTTGAATCATAAAATTTATGTGTGTGTCTCATTAGTAAAAAAAAAAATAAAAATAAATAAATAAAAATAATTCCACGCCATTTTAATATTGTGAGATAATGTAGTCTATAGACCATAATTCTAAGAACATCTGGCCAATTTCATCATGATGTTTACAGCAATAAAGATAATTTTTTATGGTAAAAATAGTTCAATTTTTTTTTAATGGGACTGTTTTATGGGAATTAACACTGTGCTTTAATGTCGAGTAATGTTCACTTTTAGCCGGATATGTGCTGCGCGCTATGTTCCAAATAGTTTGGACTTATAAACGCTGATCAACCATTAACTTAACATACTCGTAACATAATAACATCAACATAATAAATAACGTACTACATAACTATAACATAACATTTTTGTGACATTACAACCCTGCAGTCAGGATTATACAACCTATTTCTCACACCACTCATATTGTTGTGGTATTAATTTTATCTCGGATGGGGCGAGACTATAGTTACTAAGTCGGACTTCGAACGAAAGATTTTGGGAGAAACTTTTCATGATTTTTGCCAGATCTGTTAAAAGCTAACAACGCCTTCTTTTAATAAGGATGAAAACCCAGCCTCAGGAGTATTTTACCTGGATCGCCAATATCGGACTGTATTTTGTGCGTTATGAATCTAAAAGGTGCAACAACAATCGTGCCAATTGTAATTTCGTAAAAAAATTAATTTTTTAGACGGACTAACGGTAAGCATGCATAACCCCATTAGAATCGCATATGTATATGAGTCTTTAGTAAATATGGAGTAATACTTCCTACAAGGAACCAGTCACCTCAATGAAAGCAACCCATTCGATTTAGCCTGGGTATCAAGCTGTCGACCCGACGGATTGACCCAGCTCCTTTTCTCGACACAGCTTTCCAATTCCATCCTATCCATTGTGTTTTTTATTTAGAATCTTACGGGCAGTTGGTCATCGAATGTCACGTAAGGCTTCTATACCTTACTTATTGCAGTGCCCATTTGTAAAAAAAGAAAGAACAGTGAAAGTAGAGACGATGTATGATCCGCACAACGTTTCCACAAAAAAAAACTTTAATGAGAATTTTGTTCCGTTAACCTCTGATAACTGTACTAAACGGCAAGAATTAGCATTTTTTGCAAACAACTTAACTTGGTAACTGCATCAAGAAAGCTTGGTAATCAATTTTAATTCGATGAGGGCAAACGTAGATAAAAAGGTTTAAAGTGTTATTTAATAATCGCGCATAAAAAACTGACAAGAACTGCGCTTAGCTAGCTGTTGACCAATAATAATAAATTTATTCCATCATATCAATGTCAAGTCTTCCATGCATTCGATATGGAAGGGTCAAATGGCGTGTTATTCGTTTGAATTCCTCCAGTTTAAGAACTGGGTTTGCCAACCTAGTAAACCAGGTCCCTAGCTGTTCTATAAAGCATGTTCGATGGTGAAACGATTACAGAAACGGCCTAAGAATTTCAACAAATTAAGTTATCTACCATAGTTTTGAGCTAGTAGGGTGACCTCTTGATAGGGAAAAGAATATTTCTTCAGAAAAAAAAACTCTAATATCATGAAAAAGTTCTCAAAGTCTACGTTTCTGCTTCGACATAACTGTAGTCTTCACGCTGTGATATAAATCTGTGTACATCTATTAATGGGTGTCTGGAGCCCATACTAAAAGGTTTGTAAACGGCCAATTATGTAAGTCAGAAATAACAAAGAAAGGGGTAAAGATTGAATACTTTCGACGTGGGAGGCGTTAATTTACGCAAAAAATAGGAAAGGAGGACTCTTTTCTGTTTTCTTATTATGGGTCCCTCAGTCGAAAACGCATCATCACAGAAAATATTCAGTTCCTAATTAAAGATTCAATTAAACACGTTTCTTGCAACATTAATCAGATTGAAAATTTTTGCTTGAAAAACTTTTTCTGCTCATGATTTCGAGCAAAAACCAACATTTATTGTGTGGAACAAAAAAAAAAACCAACCGGACGATAATCCTTCAGTTTGTACGCCCCTTAAACAAGAAAATATCTTCGTGGCCAATTTATTATCACAAGAGAGAAGAACAGAATAGAAAAATGCGTTGAAAAGAGAAGACCATACAGCAAATAAATCTGCTTTTCTTTTTCTCTGTTTGTTATCATTATACATAGTTTTTGTTGTTGCTGTTGGTTGTTGTTGCTGCACAAAAAACAAATGAAGAGGAACAAGAAAAACTAGTCAGCAGTCACATCTCATCATCCAATAGTAGAGCTTCTGTAGATATATGCAACAGATTTATTTCATAATGTTCTTTGCTTACTGAAATGGCGCAGAAGAACCAAAACGAAGAGATTTCATCTTAAAACAACAACAGCAACAACAACAACAACAAGAAAAAACTCTCAGCAGTAGCAGCAGCGACAACAACATCCATCCCCATCCAAACATCTGCAAGAATCGTACATCCAGCCATCTATCCATACTTTCAGATACAATATCTCAGAAACAGCCCAGCTACAGCTAGAGAGACTAAATGAACGAGTAGAATGAATTGAAAGTGGAAATTGTGACTGTTTTTTTGGTCCGCGTCGTTTAAATTCACCAATTGCAGACGTTGAATTTATCAGACAGATTTCTATGAGTGGTTATTAGTTGTTGTTTTAACGTTGTTGTTGCCACACTTTGTTTAAGCATCACTCCTCTGTTTAAAAAACAAACTGAGAGTGACCAAGAGAACGAGAAGAGTACAGTAATGAAATGAAAAAAAATGTAAACAATTCGAAATAATAGAGAGAGTCAGAGAGACAGAGAGCCAGAGAGTATTATTTTGTATACATGAGTATCTATGTGCAGTATCTATGTGAGAAATGTATTGGTAGTGGTGTATTCATATGTGAAATACTCGAATTTTGTGCTCTCGCTAATGACGATTTGAGAGAAAATAAACAGAGAGTTAAATAAACAAGAAAATAAAAACAAATTGTTTTGCTTCTTTACACCACAGAGTTCAAACACACGTATGCACGTACATACTCGTATACGATGTGTACTGTTCAAGAGTATTTGTGTGTGCGCGCATATGAATGGCTACAATTTGATTGTGCCGAATGATGTGATGAGTAATGGTTTTTAATCTCTATTTCTTTCTTTACTCCTCATTTTTTGTTGTTGTTTTTATTTTTTTGTGACTCTTAGACAGTGTTGCCGTATAGGTTAGATTTTGTCTCCTTTGAGATTTTTTCTCATATTTTCTCACATCCATTCAAATCAATGAAAGTAAAGGAACTGAATTCTGATCGTCAGCAATATTATTGAAGAAGTTAAGAACTTTACATATATCAATGGGAAATGGATTTGACGTACACTATGAAGACATTCACAAAATATTGCCACAAAGTAGATCATAACGAGCCTTAGGCATACACGTCCAGAGACTGACCATACCCTGTAACAACTCCTGCAGAAGCTGTAAAGAGCAAAAATAAATGAGGAAATTGCTGAGAATTTCCTCTGGAATTGGATGTCGGCCTGCCTTAACACATTCTTGTGAGAGTATCTGCTTCTCAGATCCCTTCGCCAGTTGCTTATATTAATGACAGGATTTGCTCGATTTGGTTATTCCAACCCAGACAATGTCATTCATTCTCTGAGCTAACTTCCACTAATCCCCGCATAAAATACCTGTCATACCGAAGCATTCTCTTCTATCCGAATGAAATGGCAGAGCCAGTACAGCCGCTAGCTGCACAATGTCCATGTCGTTGAGGAGCTCAATCAGCTCTTTGTTGGATTCGAATGCGAAAATCTTCGCAAACTTAAACTGGGCGGAAGAGTGAAGATCGATTAGTCTTAAGACTGTTGCTTCGTTCCATAAAAGCGTCCATGCTTTTGCGCCATAGAGAAACGCGGGCAAAAAACAGCTACTTGCGGAGCATTAGTTACGTTGCGCAGAAATTCTCTATTGAAACCATTAACATCTGTTAGCAAGAGTAATCCTAACCTTGCTCTCCAGACTTACATCATAATCATGCTTATGCTTAAAGTTTCTGTTCATTGAATCTGATCAACCTTGCTGCAACAATCTCAGTAACTGCATGAATCGATTATAAAATTTGCTCTAAGATCGGTAAATTTGTGGAATTTTATTCGATTTCATTCGGATACTAGCAAAACCTAGCTAGTAAAAAAAAACTATTCACCAATCAACACCTGGCAACACTGCCTACAAGGCGCACATCTTCTACGGACTACTACTCACTCATCACTCACGAACAGAGTAAAATTTGTCGCAGTTGCTGCTTTCGACACACTTTTTTTCTTTCGATACCAATTTCCACAGGTATTACATGCAAGCATGTATGTGTATGGTATGTAATACCCACAGGTATGTATATACAAATACTACCAATACATAATTATATATAAATATTCACATGTGTATGTAGTCGTATGTAGTTATTTGAATAGTATCTCTTACATACATAATTATGTTTGTCAACATGTAGGATATTGTTGTTGTACGTTTTTGGTATTTTTTTTTCTTTCTTTTCTTGTGTCGATGATGAATAATTTATATTCATATCGACCCAAAAAAAACGAAAAATAACAAAAAAAAAAACATAACATAAACAATAAAAATAACAACAATAAAAACAAATAATAAAATATTAGAAATATTTTTCTAATAATTACGATGAATAATGATCATTTTATTCAATGATTTACTCTCTCTATGAATATTTGAATTAATTTGAAATATTTTTGTTGAAATTTTTATAAATTCAATTGTAACGTAAGTAAGGAAGGAATGATCGGTCAGAGGTGCTGATTTCTGCGCAATTATTAAAAAAAAGGGAAAAAATTATTGAAAATTTTCTATAAAAATGGTTTACCCCATTTTTTTAAGCAAAGTTGGTCGTTGAGAGCTATTTTTCATTTTAACCAAAAACTGATGACCAATTAAGCACCCAACAAATCACTTCAGTGTTTATATGCAACGATCAGGGTTTTATTGGAGTCAAAATTGTTCAGGAAAATGATTGACTGGGATCCCTGACAAAGAAACAAATAGCACTTCAAACTAAGCTCAGTTTAGGAAAGTTTTTCTGTTTCAGTTGCTGTTTAAACTCGACTTTGGCTGATTTTAGATCAATATGATGAACAATTTATAACAAAGTTGGTTGAAACACTTATTGAGTAGGTACCTGATCATAGAATTCGAAACCATTTATATTTTTAATTCCTTTTCATTTGTTTCGGGGAAGATATCCCCGTCTTCTTGTTTTTTAGTTTCAATTTCATTAATTATTAGCCGCCGTAGTCTAATAGGTAGTGTGTTGGCTTATTAGGACGAAAGGCCAGGTTTCAATCCCCGGTTAGACATCAAAAACGAAAATGACAAAATATTTCTTCGGCGGCTTCCTCTCAGTAGATTTCTGGCAAAAATTCTGAGAGTAAATAAAACTGCCATGAAAAGCTTCTCAAAAAAATCTGTCGTTCGGAGTTGACTTTAAACTGTAAGTTCCGCCACTCATGTATAAAAAATTAACACACACAACATAAGTGGTGTGAGAAGCTAGGCTGTAATCCTAACTGAAGGGTTGTAATGAACAATTATGTATGTATGTGTGTATCCTGTTAAGTGGGTGGTGATTCGTTTACTATACGAAGTACTAGTCAATTTCCTTTCGACAAGGTAGTAATGTATGATCCTACTACGATGATCTCTTTGTTATCCGCCCTGAGTGGTTATGGAGCTCGTCTGGAAAACAAATTTAAGCGTTTTAACATTTCAAATTCGAAAACAAGGATGAAAAGATGTACAACACGACATAGATATTTATAGCTCCCATCTGACATGAAATCAGGACTGCAATAAGCTTATCACATGAAGAATCTTAAGAGATATCGATTTCACAAAAGAGACACAAAAGTTTGGAAAGAAAATATTATGAAGCGGTTAAAGTTTGTAAGAAATTACCAGAAAACGCACAGTCTGACTGGTATAGAGTTCGCTGACGATACAAAGCCACTGTAAGTCGATTCAATGTGACGGAAAAATGTAAGTGCAACGCATGCCAAAGCGAAGCTAGTTCGCAAATCTTTTATGATGCCTTTTGTTAGCTTACTATAGGTGCAAATAGTCCAAGTTCAACGAATAGTGTCATAACATAACATGACATATAAAGTAGGTGTGAGATATTTTCGAAATTTTTTATTCGTTTAAAAGATCTATTGATGACATTATGTGTGCCATTATGTGTGCTGCCTTCATTGCTCATGTAGAAGATTTTTTGTCAATCTCATCAAACAAGCAGCAATTGCTTTTTGTACGTCAAAACAGTGTGAAATGCCAATTGCGTTGGGTTCTCGAGAATCGTCTATCTTTACTATTATGCAGGTTTTATCCATGATGTTAACACGAAAAATTTTTTCAGATTTCTTTTTGTTCAATATGCCTCAGCCGGGGAATGAACCCTGGGTTCTCGTCTAATACAAGACTACAGCGACTTCTTGGTATCTAATCAAACAAACTAATTCACATTTAAAGAATATTTATTATTAGGAATGAATGAAAAATATTAGAATTATTAAAGGCATTAAAACGGGATTCAAATGCAAACTAATATACAAAAACCGTAAATTTCCTTGTACTAATCTCACATGCAGCAATATCTCTTTACAAAAAAAAATGAAAACGAATTTCATCACATAATCAACAATGATTCTCAGAACCAATAGGTAGGAGTCTGAAATGGTGGAATTTTCATTTTAATTAAAACAAAAAGGCAATCCATATTTAATAAGAGTAGCCCCAGCGTTATCATTAGAAACCGATAAAACCTTAATGAATACGTTATATTGATATATAATGGCGGATACAGAACTTACAAAAGCAGTTCCTAATTGAAAATGAAAGCATTTCAAATCAATTATTAAACAAAAACTAAACGTTTTTATTTTTATTTTCTTAATTATAATTTAAAAAAAGAAAAATTTTTGCTAAAATAAACAAATACCAGTTCAAAGCTGGCAGCATGATACATACGTTAATGAAGTGTATAAGCTGATAACTTAAGCGATTGTGTTTATTTTTTTTAGTGACCAACAACCGGAGTAGAGCAATGGTGGTCTTTTATTCAATACTTTGTTGTTGTTTTCTTTTTATTAATTGCTAAATTATTTATTAAACAATTTCATTGTAAATAATAAACGTTTCGATTAATAAAAATAATTTCTTCATTAGAGGGTTGAAAGGTCAATAATAATGTGACAGTTTAAAGGAAAGTAATTTTTAAAACTCTAGAGATTTTAAAAAAAATTTTTAAAAATTTTAAAAAATAAAAAAAAATATAAAAAAATACAAAAAAATCCTTTTAAAATCTTTACCGTTAAATGAAATTTTGTTTACATTGTATTTCCGCCATTTAAAAATAGCGGGTGCTGAATGTTATGGCCATGAAATATTAAAGATAAACAAGAATATTCTTGTAAATAACAAAACACAACCAACAACAACAAAATAATGCTGATATTGGCCAAAAAATATAAAAAAATTTATTGCCAATGTGCGTCTGTTGCATTTTTAAGAGTCAATAACCCAACAGAAAGTAAAAGAATTGCAAAAAAAACGAGACGAAAAACAAAAAAAAAACAAAAAACAAAAAACAAAAAACAAATTATTAATAATAAATGAAATAAATAAACAACAACAACAACAAATACAAACAACTAAAACAATAAAAAATGATGATGAAGCACAAGAACACAATGAATAAAAACGATATTTAATATCCGATGCATGATATCTTAACAAATCTACCCTCTTCTCTACCCTTCCCTTTCCATCTACAGTACCTTTTATATGCATAAAATGATCTGAAAAACAAAACTCATATTAAATCATAGGCCCTGTTCTGTTTTCTATGTGAAAAGTAATCCAAACCTGGCTATATAAGACGAGAGTAAAACACAATTTTGAATTTTTCAAATCTAGTCAAATCTAGTCTACTAGATAGTGTGTTAGGTTATTAGATGTGAGGACAAGGTTCAAATCCCATGTTAGACTTCTCCAATAATAGAATAGATTACGAGAAGTATGAAAAAATTTCTGGCAAAATCTCTGAAAGAGAAAAAAAAACTGTCGTTCGAGTCGTTTTAAACTGTAGGTGCCGCCACTCACGTATAACATTAACGCACACAACACAAGTGGTGTGGGAAGCTAGGTTTTAATCCTGATTGCAGGGTTTTAATGATCATTAGTGTAGTCGCCATAGTCTAGTAGGTAGTGTGTTGGCTTTTCGAAAGGCCAGGGTTCGAATCCCCGGTCAGACATTAAAAACGAAATATGAAAAATATTTCATAGGCGACTTCCTCTCAGCAGATTTCTGGCAAAGCTTCTGAAAGTAAATAAAATTCCCATGAAAAGTTTAAAAAAAAAGCTGTCGTTCAGAGTCGTTTTAAACACACACAACATAAGTAGTGTAGGAAGCTAGGTCGTAATTCTGATTGCAGGGTTTTAATTACCATTATGTATGCGTATGTAAATAAAATTCATCGAATCTGAATTTAGAGAACAGGGCGTTACATAAAAGAAAAAAACCTTTTTAACATCAAGACAGAGGAAGTGTAGAGAGAGAAAGAGAGCAATTGGCATATAATTCTTTAATATTTTTACAGTTATTCGCTGTACCTAATAACATATGTATTGGTAAGTAAATGTATGATGTATGGCTATGGTAAAAACAATTTGGTATTGGACACCTGAGCTGAAACATTTGCCAATCACTCCATTTATGAATGATGATTATCGCTGTTTCACGATGTTGATTGACGATGTGTGATATTGAATTTGCAATTTCTCACTTATTTGATACGACAAAAAGAATTTTGCAATATGATTTATATTTTAAAAATACAAACGAAAAAAAAAACAAAATCGAAAGAACAATCAATCCATGGACACGATAATAAATCAGAAAACAAAAATTGTTTTCTTTGGGGATAAGGTATGTTGTGTAGGTGCACCATAAAATCATTGATTGATAAGAAATAAAAATTTATTTTTGGCCTAATTCAAGCATTTATCGCTCTTAGAGTTCTTTGTTAAAATTTACGTATCAAATTTCAGGCAAAATTATTAAAAAAAAAAATTATGCGTGCTTTTTCAGGAACTTTTCTTTTCTCGAATTTATAGAAGTCGAACCAACTCTCGACTTTGACGTGGTGGTTCTCATGTAGTTCTATTTTGATTCTTCATTTTTTATTGCCGTTGTATATGCTTTGTGTTCAGCTGCATGTTATTGTAAGACTAATTTTCGTGTGTCCGTTCATGTCAATGTAACGTCAGGTTGATTTTTCTTTGTCCTTTCTCTCTTTGTTCGCGTGTACCCTGACGACTGCGCTCGCGATGAGGGTTTTGGCTCTCGTGTTGTTTAATGGCAAAATTTGGGGGGGGTTGCAAACAGCCGATAAATTACCGGCCACCTGCGATCAGCAGATTGAGAGAACTTAGCAACAATAACACACGAGAGACATCAACCGACCGACTTGATAATAATGGGAAACAAATCTACCATTTTTGCAACCATGAAGGAGACATGTGTGGGGGGTCGCGGCGAGAAAGACAGAAAAGAGAAGAGACGCCAAAAAAACAATTTTGAAATCAAAGACATAAAAAATCAAACAAAAAAAAGACACACAAAAAATTGTAAAATAGTGGCAAAAAACCAAAACAAAGATTTCGAACACAGTGTCACACAATGGCATGAAAACGTTTTAAAATAAGAAAATCCAACAAAAATTATTGATCAATATTGAACATTATTTGGATTGTACATCTACAGTGAGCGTCAAAAGAAACTGTACATTTTAAAAAAATATATACATTCATAAATTACCGTTATTTTTATTTTAAAATTATTTAATTGCCAGTTTTGAAAATTGAAACAAAAAAAATTACAAAAAATTTCGAAATATTGTAAAATTTTCTCGGGCACTCTCCTTAATTGGTAAAAGTTGAGTTTGGTAATTGTTAGAATTTTTTCCTTATTATACACTTTCTGTTGACGCTCACTGTATATGCATATACATACATATATATATCGACTTTAGTAAAAAAAAAACCGAATTTCACACGATAAAGAGTTGTAACAATAAAGCCAACCAGTTTCACCAAATGCTCTATTTCTGAAGAAAACAGTACTCCTAGGAGAGTATAAATTGAAATATTAAGTTTGCCTCTGCAACAGTTTCATTCAATAACTGATTTACATCGGCTCTGGAGTAAATTTCAAGAGGTGGCCCAAATTTTTCCTGGAATTTTTTTTATTTTATTTCATTTATTACAAACATTTTATGGCATTTCTTTAACCCTGTTTTGAATCCTTATGTTATGTTATGTTATGTTATGTTGAATCCTTCTGTTGTCAAGATACAGTAAAGAAACAGCATATGATCCTTGAACCTTTTAATTTCTAACAATCTCTCAATAACATACGATAAACGATTGAGTTTAATAGCACGAATAAAGAAATTTCTCTACTGCGACCTTAGAAAAGAGAACTTTGTCCTGAGGACACTTTCTGATGCTTTCACAGGTTACTCTATATGCCTGCAATAACCACCGGTACAGGATACAGTACTGGTGCCCATAGATTTTGTTGTAAAGAATAGAAGGCATTGTAGCACTTGATCACTTTCTGTATGGCACTGGAGGATAGGAGTTATAGACAACTACCCTGTTTAAACAGAGCTTGTTAGCACTATCATTGAATAAACAGTACCATACTTACATACATACATACATACATACATACATAATTGGTCATTGAAACTCTTTACGCACCACTAATGCTGTGTATGTTAATTTTATACATGAGTGGCGGGACCTTTAGTTTAAAGTCGATTCCGAACGACACTTTTTTTAGAAGTTTTCATGCCAATTTTATTTAGTCTCAGAGTTTTTGCCAGAAGTCTCCTGAGAGAAAGTCACCGAGGAAAGTTTTTTTTGTATTTCGTTTTTGCTGAAGAAGTCTCACGTGTGGTTTAAACCGAGTTCTCATGTCTAAGCCCAGACACTATCTCCTATACAACGTCGACAGCTTTCGCTTCCTTAAAATACAAGGTTAGAAGTATGGAATAAAATTCCAAATGAGAGAAATTACTTCAAGGCTCCTAACATGACAGTAACGTGAAGTGGACTGTTTAAACAATACTTACAAGCTCTTCCGAGATGCTCAAAGCTCTGTCCAAAAGAACAAATATTTCAACACCATAAACACACAGAAAGAGCTTATTATATGGCTCTCAGGAAGTCTAGATTGCTCATAAGTAGTGCTTAACATGGTTAGAACGTGTCCACAAAGAGCTCAAGGCGACACAACTGAAAAATTCTGTTAATCTGTGGAAATATGAATGAGTTCTCAGTTACAAAAAATTATACACACCAGTTGGCAAAAATCGCATCCCAAATGCAAGTCATGATGTTAAGAAAAAAAGATTTCATGACTCTTGCCTCATCATTTCCAAAAACTACGAAATGACCAACAACATGACTCAGAATATTCAATGATTCTCTTTAAATATTCTCTCATACCACTTTTAATCTCTTCATCAAGTGGGCAATTGAAGATGACGATGTTTTCTGCCACTGTGCATCAACATCATTATGATCATGTAAATGAAAAACAACAAAAAAAAAACAAAAAAAAAACAACATGCGACACATCACATCACATCACAGCAATAATATTGAATTAAAGATTCGTGGCACGTTAATTCACCAGAAATGTTTGCAATGATTTCAAATGTATGCATGCTTTTCTGTGTGTGTGTGTGTATGTATGTGTGTGGTTTTTAACCAATGTTTTGATCGTGTATTGCTTCACTTGATGAACAAAACTGAAAACTGAGGCTCTGTGCTTACACGCATGGCAGTGCACATATTTTTGAAAAACTCTTTTTGAAGATCACAAACTTTAAGTCAAGCATAATAGTGACATGCCTTAAGAAAGGAATCACCACGCAGCTAAAGAAAAGGGTGTGTAACAGCGCAGTACCATTGGGATATCATATCATGCATACAGATATTTTTTTTTATTAGACTTTCTTTGATCATCTCATACTCGTCAAGAATAAAGATGGGAAAAAAAGAAAAAATTGAGAGAAAAAAAAACCAGAAGATACTTTTTTTAATCTTTTTCGTAAAACCACAATTTGTCTCATTTATCAGCTGCCTAAAGAGTAACGTTTTCTTA
>QOCX01003757.1:0-16565 GCA_005959815.1 Sarcophaga bullata | reverse complement strand
CTTTGTGTTTGAGAGTGCCAGTGGCATGTATGCGAACCACTTCCATCCATATTCTGTATATACGCGAGTATACTGTATGCGAGGCCAACTGTGTTTCATTTCAAATTCTGTTGGGGCGTTCGATATTTCGTTCGAATTCTTGTTTTTTTTTTGTTGTTGTTGTTGTTGTTGTAATTTTGGATTTTCTCTATACCATAGCAGAGAAATAAATCCAAATTCTGATATAAATCTGTAGGTGCAGAGTTCCTAAAATTATTTGCTTTTTTCTTTGTGTCTCGTTTATTAATATGGAAATCAGTTCCACACCTACCTTAGCTAGATGATTAGGAGCGTATTAGTTCTATATACATAGAGAGAGAGAGAGAGAGAGAGTGAGCTAGAGAAATTGATGTAATGTTTTAGTGTTGTTTTTCAAGAGAATGTAGGTAGAGAAACGAGGTTATCAACATCAACAACATCATCGTCATCATCGTAATCCGTATCAAGCACCATTTAGCATTATAAACTGTAGGCAGCTGTTGATGGTCTCTAGCGGTAGTATAGAGTATGGCTTTTCAAAACGTATCTTGAAATCTGTTGTATGAATACAGCCAACCAGCTATGTTAGCCAGTCAACCATTCACATCCCAAGCATTCACTTTTTTTTTTTTTTTTTGTTTTTTAGCCAAACAAGGACATCTGCTGTTTGTAACTCACAAGCAAAAATTCTTTCTTTTCTTGTTTATTCTTTGCGTGTTTTAGTTCTATCATTCATCAGTCAAGTTAAGGTTCAAAAGAAGTCTTTCATTAAATTCTACTTGGCTTGCCTTGCTTCGAAAACATTTGAAAACTTTTTATTTCCCTTGGCACTCATCATCATGGTTATCCCAAAAGCATTGGCAAAACTTCTATCGAAGTTTCCAGCAACGTCAAAAAGGTTCTTGAATTCAGTGATGTCAGCCATGTTGTATTACGTTTGCTTTCAGCTCCTAAGACCCAAATGCCTCGTTTTTAATGAATTTCTCTTAGATTGGAGGGTTGCAACAATGTTTGCCAGCCATTTACTTACTTTAGCGTTTATAGAATACTCGTTTCTATATACTCGTATTCATTAAATGAAAAATTAAGCAAAAAAAGAACACACGAATAAACGATATTTCTGAGTTCTTATATACTGAGTTACTCCCCGCTTTGATGTCATGCCAAGTATGGTTATCGAGGGCATCAGAAAGACAAAAAAAATTAAAAAAAAAAACAGGCAAGGTGGGTGGTTATTTTTGGGCTTGGTATTCAGTATTATTCAGTTGAGTAGAGTTCAGTTGGTTTTGTCATGTACTCTGTGCTGTGCTGTGCTGTGCTGTTCTGTGCTATGCTATGCTTGATGAACATTAGCGTGGCTACGTTCATTCATTTTGGGTATCTGCCATATTCTTTTTTCCCCATAATATTAATGACCTTATCTCCTAAGGGGTCATATTACGTTTTCTCGTATAAAACATTAATTATATTTTATTTTTACGTTTTTAACGTTTGCACATCGATTAAATTGTATTAGAAAAGTTGCTTTAAAAGCACACACATACACTCTACAGTGGGTATAAAATGGTTTTCAAGTCCTAAGGTCGTGATGTAATTCTACAGGCAGAGTAGTTGACCCAATTATGTCATATGACCCTATTTAATAACTGATTGTTATATCTACATAATTATAAGATAGTCACAAACTTTGTGCGATCATGACTTTATTATATACTTTAAGGCCTGGCTGATTGGAAGCGGTTTGACATGATACGTTTTTCATAAGCAATATTGTTTGAGCCTAATATAATCTTGAATAAAGTGAATAAAGTTATAATATACAAGATATATTAGTTGATAAAACTTATAATTATGTTTATAGTATGCAGCTGACATACGACTAAATTACTTAAATACACGTTTCATACACCTCAAATCATATTTTCCATGTAAACCCATGCAAGAACTAATGGCAGATGAAATATGAATATAACCATTGCACAGGATTTTTGACCACGTATATTTTGAATATAGTATTTTTAAAGCTACAAATTAGCCTGATAAACGTTATTAAAGAAGCATCATTAATAATATCGGAACGCACGCATTTCGTATATTATTAAAGTAAAATGTATGTATAGGCAAAAATAGCGAAGATTTTAGGCTTCAATATCGGAATCATATTACTAGTATACTTTGCAAACATTTCCGTATATTGCTCATATGAGAACGACGTATTGTCTGATGAATACGTTGGGAATAATCTTTACTTATATACGAATAATTATTAGTACGCCTTATCGAAAATATCAGGACATTAATCTGAAAGATAAACAATCGTCATTATATGGCCAATTAAATCATATAATTAGAATTGAATATTTAATAGTTTATCCTATTAATATCTGTTATCATTCTTAGGGAGATTTTTTATGACCAGAATCTACTGAGGTATATATTTAAAGTAGGTCTATGGAGTATCCATAAATAAGCGATAAATCTCATGTACTTGTTTATATGACACTATCGAGCCAGTACGAATCATCGATATAGACAGGCCGTGATTCAACTGACTATTAAAATCATTGAACTATAATATATCTGTTAGAATTACTCGGTATCCATATGTCCTTCGGAGATAACTACGCATTTTCGTGAAAAATAATCTATTTGACACTGTAGATGTTATCTCACGCTAAGGATTTTAATGGATCATTTTTTTCTAACTATATAAATTATGTATTATATCTTACACTCTATCACTCATATCATTCTGATAACCGTGTTTTTACCAATGACGTCTTTATATGCCATACTACTTACAAGTATTGAAATTATATGTTATACTGTAAAATTTAGAGTAGTTTAAAGAGAATATCTGTGATTCAATTTTGTTCATATAAACTAATAGCTATTATTCTGAACTTTGTGTGTAGTTTGATGTTATTAGTTAAGCACTAGATATTATTGAGTAAGATCGTTCTCATGGTAGATAATTCACCATCTAATAATTTGGCAATACGCTTATTATGGTATTTTTATTTTATTGTAGTAATCATAAATTGAAACGTAAAAATCGTTGCGGCAAATGAGAATGTGTATTAGACCAGTTAGCATCCATTCATTTAGTTTGATAACAAAACATCGTTCACATTCATATTAACATAAAGAGCGGGTACATAATAAATATATTATAGTTATATCAAATTGGTGTCATTTAGATTAGCCTATACCATTTTGACATTAATTGCAATGTTAGCGACGATCTATATATTTTCAAAGAATATAGAAGCATAATAATTTATCCTATCTGCTTTACATGCCTCCTCCAATTTAACGCCCTACTAGTAATTTAGGTGTCATTATGGCTATAAGACGAACTGTGTAGAGGTTACTTTCTATAATAAATGGCAAGATATGAGTGGCCATGATCTGTCTTATAAGTCAGAGTATAGTCTCATCACGTCATATAAAGTTGTCATTTTGATAAACACGAAAGTCTACTTAGGAGTAGTTTTATTAGTTTAATTAGAAAATCACTGTTCAACACCTTACCTTATATACTTTATACTATTATATATTACTATATTATCCACTCCATCATACTACCTATATATATATATTATATATTATAATATTAACGTTTACACTTAGAATTACTAGAGCCTCTGCGTTTTCTCTACTCACATCTTAAGTACGATGAGAATGAAGGAAATGAAGAATGACGCTTACGAGAAATTGATGTAATTGTTTTGTAGTTGTTGTTATTTTACAAGAGAATTAAGTATTTGAAGTACGAGGTTTAAATTATCATACTTAAACATATTTACTAATACGTCTCATTCGTAAAATCGTATATCTAAACACCAATTTTTAGCCTATTAACTTAGTTTGGCAGACTGTTTAATTATCTCTAGTCTCGATCTAGCAGTAAGGTTGGCATTTTTCATCAAAAAGTATCTATGAATCAAGTTGTATTTGATTACTAAACCACTAAGATATTAAATACGTACCAAGTCAAACCAACATTCTTCTGGTAATTAAATTCTAATCATACTTTGTACATTTCCTATTATTTATCGTACTATAGTAACTCTTTTTATCCGATTTTAATCAGTATACCATTGTAGATTCTTATGGCTCCAAGAGGTATTATAAATATATTCACCCTGCTATTTAAGATACGAAACCGAAATATTAATTAATATTCATTTTATACTTAATCCATCTTATCTCTTATAGTAATAAATCCCATTATGTATGAGATGCCATGTCCTATATAAGCATTACAAAAGATAAGACTAGATTCGAACCATATTTTTAAGTAACGATATTATACGGCTTTTATTCCTACATTTTAAATATAGCACAGAAGACTATATTTTTACATGCATTTTAACAAGTACTTGTGAATTCATTTCGTAATCTTGAGATGAAAGTTTTCTTCGTTCACATTATGTTCACAAGATTACATATTGAGTAAGCCGTTATAGAAATTATGTTTAGCAAGACCCAGTTCATGAGAAGAACATGTTTTAATATCATCATCCATGTATAGAAAAACACAAGACGTCGTCTTCTGTAAGTGCCAACTCAACTCAATTCAGCTTAACTCAAGCAACCTAGTCGAATCGATGATGACGGATGTTGATTTTAATGGAAAACTACCCGCATGTTGTTGGTCGTTGTGTGTGTTGTTATGCTGAAACGCGAAACCATTATATCTCATCTAAGTATTCACGAACCGGCAAACCAACCCGTGTGTATGTGTATTGTGTATGGATTATCAAATCCAACCTGTGCCTTGCCGGGTACATCATTTCAAGTTTGTAGGGTACTAAATCGAAAAGATGTTCGATACACTCATTGTATGCGTTGTTCGCACCGCTCCAACTCTATCTGTAGTCTGACAGCAACAGCACAACAAACAACAACGACCATAACAACCATAGAGCAGTTTATATTGTTGTAATTGTCCGTTGTTGTTGTTGTTGTGTTGTTGTATTCCTGTAGTAAATATTATGGATTAATGGGAAAAACCATTGGTGCCCATGAGTTGTGAGTTTTTCGAAAAGAATATCGATTCGTTCAGTTCAGCTCTGTACAGTTCAGTTCAGTTCAGCTCTGTACAGTTCAGTTTAGTTTAGTTGAATGGAAAAAAATTATACTCGTTTCGGCTTATAAAAAGCGAACAGAATGCAGGGGATTATAATGGCAATGGCTCTGCAAAACCCAGGCACTACTACTACCACCACCATCATCTAAACTCACTGAAATATTGTTTTTTTTTATTTTACCATGCTTGCCAGTGTAAAAAATCAAACAATTACAGTGGGCAATGAATATTGCATGAAAAAGGAAATTTAATGTAATTTGTAACCAGAAATCTGATGGTAATTTGTAACACCAGAAATTCGATGCAAGAAATTTTACCTCATGGTACTGGAATTTACAAAATTTTGATTGGATTTGATCCGCTCGAAATAATTTATACAGAAAGCCTTGTGATCAATGCCCATCGCACCCCTAGTAACAACAAAGAATGTCGTAGAAAAGATAGGCAGAGCAATTTCTCGAATAAGTGTAGGACTTAATAAGCAAAGGGACTTTAGCCCTTTAGCCCTACGATGCAACTTCTGAAGGTAAACATATAACTTTAGGACCTGTTACAGCAGCCTAATTCATTACTTAACTGGAAAAACTGGGTTCATGAAACTCATACAAAGCAAAGAAGTAAGAAAATGTAGAAGATACGTCCTTAAAGAAAGCTTAGATATTTTTTAGGTGGAGATAACATCTGCCATTTCCTTGTTTTTAAGTGAACGTGGCCACGAAAGCTACGAGTCATGAATTCTAAGTGGATGAGATATTCTTCTAATGTTTCCCCGAACATTTGCTCATTTTAGATTTGAATGATTGCACATCGTGATTTTAAAGTACGATTGAGTTTCTGGTAGACCAGAATGCTTCTGTAAGTCACCCGTAAGAAGTTGTTTAAGCACCTATAAAACTTTTTTTTATCTGTAAAGAGTGTTGACTTATTACACACCCGGTCATCGGCCAAATCTTGACATCTTGAGCAAAACGAAGTATGAAAAAATATTTCTCCGACCTCAAAGCAGTCTTCTGGCGAGAGCCATGACCAGTTGTATCAAAATCTTGTTGCTCGCAGTCGTTTTTATACTGTGTTGTCCGCCATTCATGGTTAAAATTAATACAAACAACATGGGTGGTCTGAGAAGCTAGGTTGTTGTCCTGACTAAAGGGTCTTCAAGGTATTATTCAAAATTTAAAATTGCTTTAAACATTTAAAAATTAATCTTAATTGCTATGCAGTGTAGTTAATGTCCTCATATATACTAGGAGCCTAGAGCCAGGGAATAGTTTTCTCAATTTCTCGTATCTCAGAACTTCCGTATAGTGGAGTATTCTCAATACATCCTTCTATTTCAAGTCTTCCATTTGGTAACTTTCTAAGGAATGGAAAAGATTACTGCAGATAGAGGGTTCCATACAAGAATACTATTCAGGTGATGCTACTGAATCGACCATATGAACAGATTTACTGCAAGCGATTGTTGGAAAGAAGCCTTCTCTATTCATTGAAAGATATTCCGCTGCAGTGTAGCAAACTCAATCAAACACAAATTCACAATAAAGGGACTCTCGATATTCGATAAAAGGATCATTTCGGAATAAACTTCATTTTACGTTAAATGACTGACAGACTCAATAGTCTAGTAGGTAGTCTGTTGGCTTATTAGACTTGAGGCCACGGTTCTAACCTCAGGTCAGACATCCCTAATCCTAACTGAACTCTTGTAATGACTAATTATGTATGTATTCCTTAAACTACCTCAATATTGTATTGTTTTAGGTCGTATGTAGCTAACCTAACGAACTTCCGCCATATATGCTCCATTTTTTTTTTTGCTAGGCAAGCAATATCTAAACTCTTTTCTAGGGCTGAACGGAAATCGATAGTAGTAACTGCATCGACTAATGCTATTGAAACTAGAGGTTGAATAAAAATCAAAAAAGGTTAATCCTCAAAGCAGATCGTTGTCCATCAGTATAGTCGGGCATTGTTTCGATCAATACTAAGTCATATATGCACTCCTTGACTTGTTTTCGAAATTTCCTTAGAAAATCTTTAAAATTTGGTTTCTTTTCTGATGGCTGGTGTTTAGCTTTTATGCGTTAAGCAAGCAATTTAAGTAAAGCAATGCCAAAACTGTCAAAAAAAAGTATTTTTAGTTTAAAATTCTATATTTTTAATGCCCCATTTCATGATCCAAGGGTATTAATCCATGCCTACTAAAAGCTATCAAGCCTACTATACGCTATCAAGCCTACTTTACGCTATCAAGCCTACTATACGCAAGCAAGCCTACTATACCCTATCAAGCCTACTGTAGGCCATCAAGCCTACTATACGCAATCAAGCCTACTATACGCTATCAAGCCTACTGTACGCTATCAAGCCTACTGTACGCTATCAACCTTATATACGCTATTTTTTCATACATGGTATGTGAGTAACAATTATGGCATAAAAATTACTGACATTGCTGAAGAGCCAAGCTTACTTACGCTATCAAAGCCTACTATACGCTATTCTTCCATACATGGAATGCAGAGCAGCCATTATGGCACTAAAATGATTGACATTGCTGAAGAATTTTTCGTAGATTTTGCTTCCATTCTTATAATAAAAAATTTACAACTGGTACAGAGTACAAGTCCTATCATAATTTTGCTCATCACTGTAACACCAATTTACACACATGCACCGCTTATGTGGTTTTCTAAAAAAAGTCATTATATCTCCCGTCATTGCTGAAACTGGCTCTCGCTGGTTTGTTGAGACACTCAGACGATTGTAACGTTACTTTAAAGTCATTTAAACCGATTAGAGGGTTCTAAAACGATATTTCATCGAATTTTATCAAATGCCAACCAGTTTTTAAAAATTGTTTTATTAACGCTTTATTTGGAATACTTTCAAAACAAAAAAGAAAAAAAAAGAGAAAAAAAATAATTTTTATTTTTTATTTTTTTTAATTACTTCACCCAAGGTTCAAGCAATGAGCAACAAGGGGACGGCACCTCTCTAATGTATACACACAAAACAGAGCCAAGCTGTTCGATGCAGTCAGTCAGTCAGTCAGTCAGTGCTTATCTATTTGCGTCAGCTATGCTATACCAAATTAGACGATAGCTGTGCTTAAACGTACGCCCATCGTACGATTTATGGCGTATGGCCTTTCTCTTTTCTTTTTTCTACATTTTATTTTATTTTTTTTTTCTTTTCACTTGACATTTTGATCATTAGAGTTTGAATTCGGAACCATTAGTTTGAATTCACACAACATTTTTCTTCTTCTTTTATTTTCCCTCTTTTCAATGGCTTAAGTACACATGGATACAAAAAGGGATTTCCAAGGCAATATGGCCATGTCAGGGTCTTAAACACTATCCTTGCCGTTAGGGCATCTGTTATTAAATATTCTCCTATACATACGAGTACAATTACAAGTACTTATGTAAACCTTTTTATATACTTTTAATACATGCATACATATGTATGTAATATACATCATGCATAGTCATGGTTAATAGTAGGTATTATCATTATACTATACTTGAAGACAAACATTTCTACCTTTTGTGCGATTTAATGTTTTTAGGGGTTGTTGGCTGCCTTACAATCCGACTGCTTGACTGACTGCCTGACTGTTTGACGGGTAACTTTTTGATGGGTTTCTTCTTTGCATGAGCCGGCATCCTCCTGTTTTAATTTATGAAGAACTCTGGGCGTTTCGAAAATCTAATTAAGATTCTGTGTTGAATGATTTGACTTGTTTTTCTTTTTTTTGTGCATAAATTTATGCAGAAGTATGTATTTTTATTAGTTTTGGAGTGGAAATTTATCGATTTTGTAAATCTTAAAAGCGAATTCAGAATATTTTTAGGGTGGTTTAGGAGGATAGTGTTTAATTAATATTCATTCTAACCTTAAAAATCATTTACACCATTTTTTAGAGCTACTAAACTAAGTTTTTTTTTGTATCCCATCTACTAAGAACCATTTTCGTAGTCAAATAGAATACTATAACAGAATGAAGCTTGCTTTGCCTTAGCTATGCTTGATAACAAGCGGAACTTGTAGCAAATTGACTTAATACCCTATCACGCTGGCACATTTTTCTGTCTGGGCACTCCTGGGCACTATTTTATCTGAGAATCCTCAGACTTGGAGTGATACTGCCTATACCTTGTTTGGACCTTGTTTAGATCGAAGATTTCACATTAAAATTTTAAACAGGGACGACTGGTCCTCTCAAGACCACTTTAACAGTGGGTGGACATAAGCTCTTGTACCCTGTTTAGAAAAAGGAATTCACGGTGAGGTGGATAATTAACACAGACCTAATCTCTCTTATACTTCCTTCATTTTAGACTACCACGTAGACCTGTATATCGAAACTACCTAAACCGTGCAACACGTAACATTCGAATGCGACACTTCCACTAAAGAACGTTTCTTTTGGCTGCAGACCAACCGCTCAAACATTGGAATGCACAACTACCACTAAAGAACGTTTTGTTCCAGTGCAGGCCAATCGTTCAAACTTTAATTAACAATTTGTACCTATCAAGCACTAAGTTTTGAGCATACTTAATACAATCGAGAGGAAATCCAGCAGACGCATCACACTTTCCAATAAGCCGTATAAAGATAGCATAGCATTTGAGTCTGTGATTCTAGACAGCCTTCTGACAGTAGCTTTCACGTGCTCTACATTATAGTCGCATTATAAAAGTCTAACTACCCTATGTCTAACCACCCCTTCTAAATGTATCGAATATTTTTAAATTATCCTACCAGATGCGGAAACGATTGCCCTTGTAATCCTGCGTTAATCGTTAGAAACACCCCTAAAATTTTGTTGGACTGCCATAAATCAAAATGTTTATTGATTCCTCGATTGAACAGTAACAATGAGCTCAAACAAGGGATGATTATAATCCAATTAAGAGAATTTCTAAGAGAATAAGAGAAATTTTTTCCAAAATTGGCAACAAAAACTAAAATGATCGCCTGATATTGAAGATAATTTATCAGCAAGCAATTATGACAAGCACAAGGTACTAGGTACTCACTGTAGGGTGAGTGCTTAATCAAGCTTCAAGCTGATTGACTGAAATTGCCAGCTTGAGTAAGATTTCTTACATCAAATTATCGAATTCTAGACGATATCGCAGGCAGAGATTCAAGTGACTCACAATTGATGTATTTGACCAGGCGTTATGCTGATGGAAAATAATTTCTTTCGTTGCCAAACATATCTGCTTTGGCCAAAGAGCAATAAAAGAGACCCAAATGTGTCCTATAACCTCAAAAAAAGTTTATTTTAGGGTTTAAATTTTAATAATTAATTAATAAAATAAGAAATCAATGCCAATCTTAACAAATTCTAATGAAGTTACAAAGTAGTTTAAAAAAATAGCAAAAACTCAAATATATTTAAAGAAATTTTTTTGAGGAAAAAAACGTCAAATGTAACTGCAAACAATTCCAAAATGGACAAACTGGTTGTTGCTGCTTAAAAGGCGCATGCGTTTATAAAAAAATGTCATCAAAAACTCCTTTACCCACTGTTGGCCAATATGACAACATTAAACTTTCCTTTTAAAGTTCCGTTTCTATACGTCTAAACTATCCCTATTTTGCAACACTGTGTTATATAAATTATGCACTAGGTCTGCTTTTCTTATGATGGAACACAACATCTTTTCTTTGTGAAATTGATTGTTTTAATTGATTTTTTAGTCATCTTTTAATTATTAACAGAAGAGATCAGAAATAACCATTTGCCAAGATTTTGGAAGCTCATAACAAACAAATACCACCAGAAATAGAGTTAAGCTTTGTCACCATCTGTGAAACTTCACCTAATTTCGTTCACATGAACCACTTTTCTTCGCAGTAATCATATTATTCGGTTTTGTTAATCATTGGATTTAAGGGCAAGCAAGTGATTTGAATTCGCCGTAGTCTAGTAAGTAGTCGTTGATTTATTAGATGAAAGCCCGTGGCTCAACCCTTGGCTCAGACTTCTAGCAAACGCTCTGAAAATAAATAAGAAATTGCCGTGAAAAGTTTATCAAAAACCTTGTCGTTTGAAGTCGATTTTAAACTGTAGGTCTCGCACTCATGGACAAAATGACCACACGCAACACATGTTCACAGAGGGCATGTTGCGATGCAACTTCTAAAGATAAACCTATAACAATCCTTTTACTTAGATGGAAAAGCTTGGTTCATTAAACTCAACAAAAGCAAAGAAGTAAAAAGATTGGGAAGATCCGTCCCTAAAGGAAATGTAGATATAATTTAAGTGGAGATGGTTTTAAATGAACGTGGCCACAAAAGCTACGAACCATGAAATCTGAGAGGATGAGACACTCTTCACTGAACATATTCCCATTTTAGTTTTGATTGTAGGCACATCGTATTTTTTAAGTACGATTAAGTATCTGGTAGACCAGAATGCTGCTGCAATCACCCGAAACAAGTTGTTTAAGCGCTTTTAATTTTTTTTTTATCTGTGTAGTGGGTTGGCTTATTCCACACCCGGCCGTAGATTAACGAAGAATGAAAAAAACATTTCTTCGACCTCTAAGCAGTCTCCTGGCAAGAGCCATGAACAGTTTTATCAAAAATTTGTTGCTCGTAGTCGTCTTTAAACTGTGGGTTCCGCCACTCATGGTTAAAATTAAAACAAACAACATGGGTGGTGTGAGTAACTGGGTTGTAATCCTGACTAAAGGGTTGCAATGACCAATTGAGTAAGTAAGAGTTATTTCCGATTTTGATGACAGGACAGTTGTTGTGATATACCGCCCGTGGACGGCAATAGCAATGGGTTAAGCAGCTCTTGCCGTGCTTAATTTTTCCAATATTTATGTTATACTATGGTGAAGTATAGAGTGTTTAAATTTATCTACAATTGATAATCACAGTTAAAAACAAAAAAAGGCATTTAAATTGTGTAAATATCGATTATTTTAATCATATATTGTGTAATTAATATATTATTTGGTTATCTATTAACGTTAACTTATTAAATATTAAATTTTTTTATTTTGATTTTGGTTAAAATTCAATTTTAAAAATGCTTAACTAACTAATTAAATAATAATTACAATGTAATTAAAATGTTAACGTAGTAAATAAAGGAACTTCCAGGCTTTACTTCACTACTAATATGAGTAACCATTGCTAGGTTATGTTCTTATTCTATTCTATTTTACAGAATTACATTTAAAACAACGTAATATGATCGTATAGTACTTATAAATCTATTATATCAGCCAATAAATTCTTCCTCTGTAGGGTTTTCATCGGGTTGATTTTTAAAAACTTCTTCAAGTTGCGTTATCAAGCCAATGGCGCGATAGTTTTCCTTAAGCATTGCATATTCCTCTAAAGGTTTGAGTAACAGCAGGACATCCTTAAAACTTGTAACATGGCGGGGTAGTTCCACATCATTTTCATTGTCGTCCATTGTTGTATTTTCTTTTTTAACTGTTACTGCTGTAGGAGGCGTATGGCTGGGTGATGATGTGGGCAATATGAAATTGGTATCCTCTACCACCTCTTCCTTGATTTGTATATTGTTGGACACAACGGCTGGAGTTATATCAACGTTTTTATCAACCGTTGGCATTGGTCTAATCACGTATGTCTGCTGCAGTATTGTTTGCGGCCTTTTGGGTATTTTTGTTATGGAAACCTCAGCTTGCACAGGACTAGAGAAGTTGCGCTGCAATTCAGGATCATTGTTTATCGATTCAATTTTACGTATCTTTAAAGGTGGCGGCGGTTCCAATTGCGTTTGTTCCACTTGTATTTCTTCTATGTCGGGCTTAACATCCTTTTCCGTTTCCTCATCCAAATAAATAATGGAATTCTGTTGAAATTTCAAACCGGAATCGGGTATACTTTTGCCTGGAAACTTGGGCAAAACACGCATTTGCAGAGCGGTCTCTTTCGGGTGCCAAAGTAATGGTAGTGGGCTTTTGCTTTATTATGCATACGACTGCAGTAGCTGAGAATATCTTTTCAGATCCAGACTTAAGGGAGGCTTTTGATATTTGTTGGATTCAATTGGCCATCGAACATGCTTCATGAAAGCATCAACCCACATCGAGAGTAGGTTCAAAATCTTGTACCTTCAAGATTTCATTAAATTCAATTGCTATTTTGCGCATCATCATGCTGGTTAATTTAATGGATTTGTGATGAACTCTAACCCTTAGCATATACTCACCAAAGGGCCTCTTGGCAGAAAATTCAGTTGCGCAAACGTTTTGCTTTCGTATTTCACGATTTGGTATCGAACTTATTATAACGCGATTGCAAGTATTGTTCACCTTGGTAGCCTTTTGTTTGGTTACAATAGGTCATAATATCTTTCAAATCCAATGAAGAGGGTGTGTGTGCTGTGTATGGAAATCTGTTTTGTTGGACAAAGAGATATTGTAGTTGGCCTTAAACAAATTCAACCATTTTTATTGGGTGTTAAAATCGTCCCAGCTTTAAAAAAATATCTTGAAATTCTAAGGCTTTTATTCGTATTAGTTCCTCAGTTATGGGTAATTTGGCATGGTACTGTAAACGTTTAATGCATTCGTATACACATTCGCCGAGAAATTTCATTTTTCTTTGTTTTAAATCCACTTGCAAACCATCTCTGGACTCTAAGGCTTCTGACTTTTCATTTAAGGTGGCATTGTAAAATTCCATAATGGCATCACGATTCGAAACGATATTCTTGATTTGTTCCCAACTACAATTGAACATACGGGCCACTTTCGTATACATGGGTCGTCGATCATAGGCTTCTATCACAGCTACTCTTTCTTTCAATGTCAATATATTCCGCACTCTTTGGGGACTTGGATTTACGTCGTTGTCATCGATGTCTGAATGATTGTTCACAGTCAGAAGTCTGTAAGTAAAGAAAATAATTTTTTTTTCAATAAGAACTCGATTTTGAAAAACGCTGGCTTTCGTTAAAACTGTCGCAAATTGAACTCAACTTAGGCTAATTGTACTATTGGAAGTGCAAATTAATTTGGTCGGTCATAAGCAAGCAGCATTAGTTTCTCAATGGATAGTTCATGACTTCTAAGTTTCCAGGGTTGAAAAACCTTGTTCAGTAGGTATAAGCATGACGGAGGTGTGTTTTGCTATCGCTGTTATTCAAGGTTGTACTGATTTTGGTTAAGGTACGTGTAATACGTATTAGGAAAATAATTGCAATTCTATGCGATATTTGCATGGCTGTCCATGAGTTTCCGATAACTCTGATCAATTGGATAGCAGCGGAAGTGGTTATGAAGTCATTGCAAATCGTTTGGAGTGTATGTGGCCTGGCATTGTCCTGATGAACAATATCCGAATTAAGATTTTGCCAAAAACATAACTTAAATTCCCTGACCGCTGTGATTTTAATACTGTTTGCTCCAATTTGTAAAATTGTTGCAAACGCAAGCGCAAGTGTTCAATTTTTTTCACAATGGGTTAATTTGTTTGTAATACAGCAGCGACGCACATTTGGACAGTTGATAAGTATTTGAGTGATTAGCTGCTAGGTAATCGAAACATTGCTTATCGAAATTTTCGCCAAGTGACCTTCCCAAATGAAATCAATTAAAGAAGAAACATTCTCCACACCATTAGCTATCTGACTTTCTGTTTCGACTATTGACTGCACGTTGTATTATGTTTCTGATCCACTGATTTTGGATTTCTAAGGTCATTTGTTGACAAATGGTTGCCATCTGCTCCTTAGAACCCTATTGTATGACGTATCAGAGTTTTCGGATATTGAAACACTCTTCCGTTCTGTCATTGTTTGTAAAACCAATGTGGTTATCAGTGATTTTCTGTACTAATTATGAGTCTAAGAGCACTGTCTTTTTTAATTGGGAAGCTTTAAGTTCTAAAGCGTGAATCGTCGATAAATCGACCCTGAATTAGTGCTTATAAATTGAGAAGTGCGGACTATTCTGCGACTTTATTTTAGGTATCGCTCTGTGCGGACATGTCACTGTTTAAAAATCCTTTTGCAATTTATGCAAAATACATGAAAATTAACTCAGCACTAAAAGGATTAATAAAACGGATTTTTATCGATATAAACATACCGCACATAACACAATAAAACGTTTTTATTTCAATTGTTTTTTGCAGTTGGCAACACTTGTTAAGGTTTTACACAAAACTAACGCATCTTATTTCAAAAAACCCGCCAAAAAATGCCGTTAACTATTTCGTTTGCAACAAAATTAATTTTCACACCAAAAACCCGCCAAAAAATGCCGTTAACTATTTCGTTTGCAACAAAATTAATTTTTAAATGTTTTGCTTTGCAGATTTCTAACATTCAAATGTTTTTCTTTCTTTTTTTTTTGTTTAAAATATTTTATATTTTACAATTTATTTATTTATTGTTATCAAACTTACCTGGGCCATATTAGATGAACGACTAAAAACTGTTCAAAGTTGTTAAAAACCAGAGTGTAGAAAAGCAAAACGTAACAACAAGAAATATTTGATTTTTTTTTTGTTAAATGAAAACGTTAATACAGTTCAGAAATTCAAAAACCGGGTTAACTTGTTCCGTTTCGTAAAAAACCAGTTTTATTTGAATTCCAAATTAAAATCGATGCCCCTCTTAATCAAAAAAGAAAAAAATTAGCCGCGCCACAAGTACAGAAAGAAAAAAATTTACTTGAACACAGCAACTCGTTTCTGAAAAATTATGCCTTTACGTTGCTAACGTGGTGGTGTTGGATTGTTGTTGTTGCTGGTTTTAAACCTGATAAACGAAAAGAAAAACAAAAAGAAACAACAAATAAAAACCTGTTTTTAAAACAAATTTAAGGCTTATATAGAGAACAACAACAATTAGATTATAAAATAAAAACAAAACAAAATAAATAAATACAATATAAACCTGTTTCAAGAAACAAATCAAAAAAACAAAAAAATAAATAAATAAAGAAATTGCCTTGGCAGCACCGTTTTTTTTTCTCATGCTAAAAATATAAACACAAAAACAATAACAACACATTCAAATATTCTTTACCTTCTTTAGCAATATTGTTGTGAAATTTTTGTTTTTTGCTTTTTGGGCTCAACAGCTGTTTGTCAATGAAATGAGCAATGAACATATAAAAACAAAAACAAAAACAAAACACACAACGTGTTGGGTGCAAAAACAAAAACAGAGAGAGAGAGCGTGAGATAGAGAAATGAAATCAAAAATACCAAAAAACCGGCATAATAACAATTTTGTTTACATTCTTATTTTAATGTAATTACTTTTGTTTATGTTTTCATTTTTATCAATTGTTTGTTTTGATTTTCATATTTTCTAGCAACAACAGTGCGGGCAACCCCAATAAATCGTATACAATATTCAAAACAATCATAAAAAAAAATAAACTATTTGTGACGTATTAAGAGTATAAATAAACCTGCACTCACA
>QOCX01003756.1:0-16570 GCA_005959815.1 Sarcophaga bullata | reverse complement strand
AAATTAAAGGAAAAGTATTTTAACATTTAAAACCCATCAAGCATTTGCATTGAAAGCTAGCATGCCCATAATAATGTCCCCAAATCTTGACAATGCAATGGCAGAATACTGCACTGGATGGAATACGGAACAAGGTTGAAAAGAGTTCAGATGGTGTTGGATAAGTTACCAATACTGGCATGTTCTAGTATAACCGGGCCTTGACAACCTGCTAAAGGCTCTGCTATATTTTAAGTAGAAAGCTGTGAAGACAATGTTTATCATTATTTTAGGCAAGTCTAACATGAGATTCATAACCTGACAAATCGACAAGCTGACATCTCTCTCTCTATGAACTCTTGAATTACGAAAAATGGGTATTAAAAGTTAATGAAGATCAATCGAGAAAAAAAACTCTCTATTAAAGAACTGATCTCCAATGGGTCGAGAACCGAGAGTATGACATGAACAACTATGTTCGACTCTAGCGTAGAATAATCGAAACCCATTGGAAAAACTGTGGTTACTTTCCTAGCCGACATTGCGGCCACTCAAAAGTTGCCGTCGTCTAGTACCTAGTGGTTTGGCTTATTCGATTTGAGAGCACATTTCAAACCTCAGCCCAAACATCTCGGAAAACGGTGAAAACTCTGAGAGTAAAAGTAAAAAGTTTCTCAGAAATTTGTCGTTCGTGAACCGACTTTAAACTGTAGGTCCCTTCACTCATGTATAAAATGAATACACACATAATAAGTGGTGCGACAAGTTAGGTCGTAATTCTAACTGAGTTCGTAACGACTAACAATGTATGTAAGCAGGTCAATGGAGACTAACATCACTTTTAAGAAAGAGATCTCGAATAAGTTGAGAACTGAGAGTAGTACGAGAATCCAAATGTTCGATTGCAGCGTGGAATATTTGGAACCCACGGTTGGGTAACTTCCAAGCGGAAGTCAGCGGCATATCTGCTCAATTCAGCTTGATTCGAAACAAATGGAAATACCATTTGAAAACCATGTCGCAATTCTAGCATTGGTTCGAATAAAATTTACTCGAAAATATTTACTCAAGACTATTTGGGAAAAGTATGGTTGATCTTGGAAATGGGTTGATTAAAGGTAGTTGAGATTGCAAGAAGAGAAGCTGTTACACTTTGAGAAACTTTCTATAATAATTACAATGAAAATCGAGTTATGTGATACACTCGTAGTCCGAATATTTGTTCAGAAATAGGGATCGTCTTAAATAAACCGCCATGTACTTGGAACCTTAATGTAGATCACAATGAAAGACTTGAGAGTGCATTAAGAACGAGAATAGACGGATATCCTTACTAAAGCTTATCCAAGTAACAGGATTAGCACTGTTATTACAGGGATATCCTACACAATTAGATAATGTGACCAATAAATAGTGCCTACACGACAAATATTCTGATTAAGAAATCCTGAATGCTTGTCAAAGAGATGGCGAGCTATTTTATTCTTAATCGTTGTCTGGCCATACTACTAACTAACAAGAATTTGGAGGCGAATAGGCTGGACTTCTTGCTGAAATCTTTTAAAATCGAGATAACTTTTCACGCATTATCAGAAATTGGCTTTAACTTTTGTCATCATTTAGTTTCTGTAAAGCGTTAGAATTTTTTCTAAACATTATCCAGCAGGATTTCTCGATTACATTCGCTTTGAATCTAACCGGAGATCTGTTGTAGTGTTTTATAAATAATTTCGATTTATCAATTATAATCGAACATTAGCGGGGTCTATCTTTTCACACTCAAGAACCAAAGACCGAGACCTTTTCGTTTATTTCCTGCCAGTTAAACACAATTTTTTTTTATAAAAACATCGAATAAAGAAAAAAACCAACAACAATAAGATTTCATATAAAAATTTCACGAGAAATCTAAAAAAAAGACGCAAAAAATAATCTCGAAACAGTAGGCGGCAAAGATAGAAGAGGAGGAGAGAGAGAGAAAAGTTTCAACTCATTTTATAATTAATTTACACTTTCAATTATTCGTTATAACCGGAATCTTCTTTTTTTATTTTTGTTTTTTTTTTACTGTGTGCCTTTAAGCAACATCTTATTGTTGCAGTTTCATACACACACACATGCACTATGCATAAACAATAACTATAAAATATAAATTGAAATAAGTATGATAGAGAGCGAAGAGAGAGAGAGAGAAGAGAGAGAGAGTAAGTGTAAGAGTATGCAATTTCAATTGTAAAACTCAACTGGAAAGGAGTAAAAGCTAGAATGAGCACGAAAGAGAAATAGAGTGAGAGAGAGAGAGAGAGAGGGAGAGCGAGAGATAGTGTGTGTGTTTGAGAAAAAGTGTGAAAGGTAGAGTAATAATACAATGAAACAAAAGTTTAAAGAGCAATTTCAATGTAATTACATACATTGTTTCTAGATTTACAGTGGTGCTAGAAGAAATAGGGACACTCGAAAAGTTTTTCATAATGTTTCTATAACGTAAGCAAACATTTTATTTTTGAAATTTTGAAATTGTCAACATAAGATCCTGCTTTTTTGAAATCGTTATTCTACACAGGTTCTCAGCTCAATAGTATTTTACTCTGGGCATACAGAGCAGAGCAGTAAGCATGAGAGCGTATTCAAAATAAACTAATTCGTCATCGAGATGAATTGTATATTTTTGCGCATTTAGGCATAAAGATGCCTTATCTGCCTACTACAGTACTACCTATTCATATGCATAGTGTACTACAGTCACATTCGCGCTGTAGGTAATTCCACACTTCATCAATTGAAGCTTTACTGTAGAGGCTTAGAAACTAATATGAGCCTGGTTGCTTGACTATTGTCTTCTGCAAAAGTAACAGAGAGGAACAGAATAAGAAATCTGTACTTATACTGTACATATGAAGGAGAAGGAAGCTCATGGCATTCTACCATATCGGTTAAGCTTACTGAACCATCCAAGACAGAGGTTAGGATACCCATGAAATCATTAACATGAGCTTAGAATGCTACCAGAACTCCCATAATCTCATAATTATTCATTACAAACCTTCAGTCAGAGGGTTACGATTTAGCTTGTTACACCACCTATGTTATGCGTGTGTGTTAATTTTATTCGGAAGTGGCGTGACCTACAGCCGACTTCTAAAGTCTACTTCGAACGCTAAATTTTTAAGAACATTTTCGTGGCAATTTTCATTTACTCTTAGAGTTTTTGTTAGAAATCTGTTGAGAGGAAGTCGCCGAGGAAATATTTTTTCACATTTCGTTTTGGACTTTGAACAGCGGACTCAAGTCTAATAAGTCCAGTATTGTATCGCAAAAGAAGAAGGCTCATGGTCTTTTACCATACCAGATGGTAGCGCCAGTTTCTCCAATGCTTTCACTTTGGCACTGAAAACTTCTAGTTTTGTTCCAAGATCTGTTTTGGATTACTCTATCAAAAGACTATGTAGTCACTTGGCTTTGTAAAGGTACTATTTGATGAAAATCCGCATGAAAATTCTCATGAAAATCCTGATGAAAATTATTCCAAGGAACTAAGCCAGAACTAGCATTTTTGCACTCACTGTATGCACAACTTTATTCTGGCTCTCTGCGTACAAGTAGAAATATAATACTTGTTTAACAATAACACAATTGTTGCAACAACAACAACAACAACAACAACAACAACAACAACAGCTATAATAGAGAAACTTAAAACACAATACGAGCGAACAAATGTGCTGCTGAACTTTAAAAAACTCAACGTGAAAAAGTTTTTTTTTTTCTGTTTTTGTTTTTTGTTTTGTTTTTTTATGTTTTGTATGAGTTTGAAATGAATTGCAGCTGCAACAATAACAAAAACAACTGCTGAGACCAACTAAAATGATTTTCAAATAAAGTGGAAAAAAAGTATTTAAACGAGGAGAGGGTGAGGAATGAGAGGGGGAGGAGGTGAGTGCGCGTGGGAGTGGAGACGTGTGGTTGCCTACAGACAGAATGTGGTTGGAGGGCGAGGGAGCATGATGGAAACATGTGGTAGGTGGTCTGGTGCTGTTTGGGTTGCCGCCCCCGCGCCGCCGGTTTGAGGTTGGAGAAATGGTGTAGGAATGTTCTTATAAATGTTCATTTAAGGACAGACAGGTACACGATGACACGATACTACATACGCATAATAGGTGGTAGCCGTACAGACAGAGCGTACAGTTAGGTACAAAATTACTTTTATGTTCATATCCTCTGTCTTTCTGTTTTCTCTCGTAATTTCTGGGTGTATGTGGTATTGTGTTTGTGTGTGTTGTGTGTGTCTCATTGTCTCTGTGCTAGGGCTTGAATATGTATATTTTTATACAGTGTTTGACATGAACGACAATGGGCTGAAATTTTTATTTCAATTGTAGATTGAGCTTTTCTTACAAGTCTCTCATTTGTTTACTTTTTAATTCTCTCGCTCTCTCTCTCTCTCTGTCTCTCTTCGTCTCATTGCTTTCTATTTTTTGTATGTGGGCAATGTTTTCAATGACATTAAAATATAGAAAATGAATGTCACATAGTATAACTGTAGAATGGCATAGAATTCTTGTTAAAACTCTTTTTCCTCTCTGTATGTGTATATGTGTGTGAGTGCTACAGTGATAGTTTTCTTTTAGCTTTTGATGTCCCCAAATGACGCATTTAACTTTGGGGTTTTTTCTGTTTTGGCAAATTTTTTCGGCTTTGTTTGTTGCAAAGATAAAAAGTCATTGTGTTGTGTTGTTGGTGTTGTCGTTCGTTGTTCTTGCTCTTGTTCGTGCTTGTTTATTAGACATTTTGTTCTCTGAAAGTGATAACTGGGCCAGAGTTTATTTTTTTTTTTTTTTTTTTTTTTTTTTTTTTTTTTTTTTGCTTGTTCTTTACATTTTCTTTTTAAAATTCATTGTGTTGTTTAGTTACTTTTTTTGTTTAAAGTTTTTGAGTACCTTTTCATTCTTGTCATCTATAGTGTTGGGTGTTGGTGGGTATTTCAATAATAGATCTTACTATGTTAGCTAAATCACTTTAGTTTCGGTTGAAAAAAGAAAAAAAACGTCTTTGTTAAGAGCCTTTAAAAAGTTATATGGTGTTGGAGAAAAGGAAGTTTGGATTTTATTGGTCAATGAATCCTTTTTAATTCTCTTAACAAAACAGTTTAATTGTGAAAGATAAAAATTTTTTATTTCAAACAATTATTGGAAAATGAATTCAATTGTATTGAGGGAAGAATATAAACATACTGGGCAATAGCTGCAAAATTATCTACGTAATCAATTCAGGGAAGGCGCCGTTTTTCACAACCCCGTTCAGATATCTCCAACAGAAGGGAAATACTAACAACATACGAAAAAATATTTCTTCAGCGACTTCCTTTCAGCAGATTTCTGGCAAAAACTCTGAGAGTAAATAAAATTGCCATGAGAAGTTTCTTTCAAAAATCTGCTGCTCGGAGTCGACTATAAATAGTAAGCCCCGCCACTCATGTATAAAGTTAAAATACACAACATAACTGGTGAAGGAAACTAGGTCGTTAATCTTGACTGACAATTCTAAAGACCAATTATGTATGTACATACGCAAAATGGCAAACCGTGACAGGTATATCGGTTTCGAGAATCCCTGAATGAATCAGCCTGTACTGCACTGTGCTACCAGTTGCTACCAGTGACTTTATGTGGCTAACAAATGAAACAATTACAGATTTCCCCGACCGGGAACAGGTAAATTCTACTGAAGTTAATATTCTCTACAGAATTCAAAGGTTTATAGTGGCTTTCACTAACGTTAGATATTAATATCTCTGTTCGGAGAGCAACATTCTTTCAGTTGTTTGTTGTAGGCATGTGAAACTCAGCACACAACAAACATTGAAATTGAACAATTAGTTGCAGGGGGGGTTTGCCCATAGATTTCTACGTTAAATTCCTTACTTATGATGGCAACTCTACTGGATACCAAATATATAGAAATATGCAGCAGAAGCCTGTTGCAATTGCAACATGGGAAATAAGTGGAGTGATGCAAGGGCCTGACCTATGTAGGGCACTCTTGGTTTGGTATCCTCAAAGTGCGTGAATGAATTTAAAGAGACCATAAGCGATACATATATAGACAGGCCTGTTCATCAACGCAATGAAGTCTATTACAATTGCAACATAGGAAAGGAAGTAGAGATGACATGGACGAGGCCTATGTAAGGCATTCTTGGGTTGGTATCCTTAAAGAATGCAAAAAACTTTGAAGGGGACTATAAACGATGTAGATGTAGACAGAACTGTGCATCGCCACAAAGAGGCCTATTGCAATTGCAACATGGCAAAAGAAGTAGAGATGGCAAGGGAACTCTTGGTTTGGTATCTTCAAACAACGCAAAGAAATTTTAAGAGACAATAAACGACACAGATGTCGCAAGGGCTGTTAAAAACTCTGCTAGAGGAAGTGTAATAGATAATCTGGATTTGTGTACTCTTCAATGATCTCAACAATTGTGACTATGCGTTTGAACCTCTAACCATATACGGTCTAATTCATGCCATAACTAAAGCTAGCTGGTAATCTATAACGCCGCGACTATGCTGTTTGTATATGAGGGAGCAATAGGAAGAATTTTTAGCAAAAACATCTCAACAACATCTAAAGAAATTTAGTTATGAAGCTTACTTCTTACTTGTAATTATGTCAGCATGCGCTATTGCCACATTTGAGACTAAGACGATCCCGAAGTGATTATGTTAAAGCCACTGCGTTTGCACGAAAGTCTAGCATTTGGGTTTGGTGGTTTTCTCTGAAACGATCATAGAAGAACTCTTATCGTTAATTCTCAGCGCTGTGACCGAATAATAATCCAAATTTTTGTACCTCCAATTAAAAATCATGAACTGGATGATATGGGATTGCCACAAGACGATTTCAGAAACACATCAGCTAACGGTCTGCTACCAAGACTATGCTTCTTAACGCTGTTAACACGATGTTTTCAAAGCTATTTCTAAATAGATATCATTTCAAGGAATTTTCTGTACATATACGGTATATAGTTACAGTGAGAGGATATAGTTTAACGTACAAATGCAGTTTAGATTGAACCGAAAGCAGTAGAGCTATCCTACCGAACCGAATTGAAATACTAGACCGTTTGTAGGCACATAACCAGCACCACCTTACGTTGGAATATTTTAATCCTCCTGGAATCCATCCTCCCTGGAATTTAATCCTCATGGAATCCTCCAAGATGGCGCATGAAATATGCAAAAATAGTAGAAAAGGTTTTAAAAAAAAATCGTTGCAACAACCGGAAAATCCGCCATTTAGATGGCATGGTGTTCGTTCATGGCGGCAAAGGACAAACACCCAAAGTTGACTGAAGTTATGCCTTCCTCATATGTAGTTTATTTGACTTTAATTTTAAAATTAATCTTTATACAATTAAAATTTGTAATTAGAACTACAAATAGGCTACTACTAGTTAGGATTGTAGCCCTGTTTTCTTGCACTATATTGCATGCAATAATTATGTCTATGAGTGAACGAAACGAATGGAATACAAGAATAACAAGGCTTGCTATGAAATTCATCAACATATTTTCTATCTCTGCAAAAATTTTATTTATTTTTTTTATTCTGTTTTCCCCAGTAACAATTAAACGGGGATTATTTTCCAGATTTTTTTTTTTTTTTTTTTTTTTTTTTTTTTTTTTTTGTACAGATTTTCACTTTTTAATCCTTGAATTAAATAAAAAGTTAATGAAAAAAAAAATATACAAAAAATAGTATCACATTAACAAATAATTCATAAAATATAGAGCTGTTAATGAAGAAGAACTTTCACTTTTTTTTTTTTTTGTCATTCGTTAACTTTTAATGAAAAAAAAAAATTGAGAAAAAATACGTATTTTTACCCCATTTTGATTGCATTTGTTTTTTTTTTTTTATTGCATTTTATTGCTTCTGGTTTTTTACAATTTATTTCAATTCATTTTTTTATTTTCATTTCTTCTCACTTACTATCCCTCCCTATCCCCTCCTCTCTCTCTCTCTTTAAGTATAATTATTTGGTTATTCAGCAAATTTTGTTTTTTTTTCGTTTTCGTTCACTTTCGCAGAGTTTTAATAACGAGGGTAAATGTTTCGTTCGCTTCAAATAATTTCATGTTCGCTTATGTTTTCCATGCTGAAATTCATATTTAAGCGGATTATTTTAAAAACAAATTTTTCTCCTGCTTTCGGCGGCAAAATATGAAAATTTTATTACAATTTCATAAACGAGCACACCACGGTGATGGCAAATGGCAAAAAAAAAAAAAAAAAAAAAACCCCGGCAATTATTATGACGAAAAAAAAACAGCACAGAAAAAAAAAACTGCTGATTATCAATTGTAATTTTCATGGAAATTTATTTTCAAATGAGTTTAATTGAATCATTAGAAATTATAGAAAAAAATTTTTTTTCTTTACTGAATTTTTTGGTTTTTTTTCTTTTTTACTTCTGCTTCTGCTTCAGCTTCATTTTTAATTAACGCTTGCGTTTCAAACTTATTTTTCTTTTAATTTTTCTTTCTTTTTCTTTCTTTTTCTTTTTTTTTTTTTTCTTTTTTACTTTTGCTATTTGTTGTTGTAATTCAAAATCAATTAAATATTAAACGATAGTGTTCGTTTTCTAACGAAAAGAAATATTTTTGTTTTCTTTGTAATCATAACAATCAGCGGGGGGGGATCATGACAATGTGAATTTTTCATCACCATAAGAAATCCTATACGATTGAAAGCGTATGAGTAGTCATGTGTTATGGTTTGTATGGCAAATTAATCACATTAAATATTACTCATACGCTTGGTATGGTGAGAAGGCTATTAAAGTTAAATGAGTAGAAATTAAATTTCCTATTTATTTTACTAATACTAGTACACAGGAGTATGTATGGATGTTTGTATGTGTGTATGTGTGTGGTTTTCAATTATTGTATATGGAAAATTTATTAGTGGTTTTAGGGTACTTTGAGCAGTTTTAGCTCATTTACAAATTTTTATGCAGTACTGCCTATAATTCAATTACAACAAATGCTTTAAGTTTCTTGAGGCCATCTAAAGTTTAATGCTTAGCGGGAGCTGCTTTTTTTTTTTAATGATTTGTTAGTTTTGTACGAATGATTCAAAACAGGTTCACGTCGATTTTATGACGGCCCTCTACGCGTAGAAGGTTTTAAAAAGAAAATATTTTTGGGATTAGGTTAGGTTAGGTTAGGTTAGATGGCGGACCCCCTTGAATATGAAGAAAAGGTCCTACTTAGGCCAGTACATACATACATATATACATCAATGGTCATTACAAACCTTCAGACAGGATTAAGACCTAACTTGTCACACCACTTATGTTGTGTATGTTAATTTTAAAAACAATTCGATTTCTTACGACAGATCTCTTTGATAAACTTTTACAAGCCAATTTTATTTAATTTTATCTGCTGATGGGAAGTCGGCATATTTCGTTTTACTGGAGAAATTCTAATTACTAGACTACGGCCACTTGCCATTGCGACAATCATCCGGAGTCCAAAATATATCTTTTTTTTTTGCAGTAATCATTATATTAGAGAGCTAGGTCATCCACATCAGAAAATGAGTGATCAGCAACCTTCATCTCTTCTTGACGAGAGAAAGGTAGTCAGTCACACATGAGATAAAAAAGATAAAAGACCCACAACTCCTTCAGAAGCCATTAGTTCCAGTGCCCTGTCTTTCAGCATGGCTACCAAAAGAATCGTAAGGATTGCCATTGTGCGATCGATTACGATGTGGTTTAAGGACTTAAGTGAGTCAACGAATAAGGGAACAACTTCAACAGGAAAAGATATGCTGAGCAGAAAATCAGCTATTTTAACCAAGAGTGGAGTATGTTTCACTACAAATAAGGCATTTGCTATAGCAAATTGTCCCCCTCTTAAATTCAAATGAAAGAAAATGCGTTGCCCAACCTAGACTACAGACATGCTGCTTTACTAAGGAGTCATATTCATTTTTTAGACGATTACCATGTTTTTTTTTATAATTTTATCTCTAACTAAGGACTTCTGGTGTAGAGTTTTGGAGGTACTAGGCAACAACCATGTCTATATACTAATAGCTCGCAAATGCTGGACAGAGTTGGCCGTGGTATATGTGTATTACCAATTCTAATATTAGAATTTCTTATAGGTTGTGAGTTCTTATAGGTTTAGCAAAATTTTTTGTTGTGTAAGATTCTCTCTGAAGCTAAACTGATATACTGTGATATTCAGAATGCGATCAAGTCACCCACAAATGTGATTTTTCAAGTGATTCCTTTACAAAATGTTGATTCACAAGTAAACCTTGTACGGAATCCAAGGAATTAGGATATTGTTGGAGAACCGAATACTGATCAATTGACCAGTGCTTGTATAATGTTCACATTTTCGGGATTCCTTATTACAGGAATCAGGTATTCCAATTATTCAAATTGACCTGAGTTCTCTAGGGTTGTAGTGAAGCCTATAATGGAGCGATCTGAATAAGAAGAGATTTGATTTTTTTTTTCTGTCCGCGTAAACTACTGCGATAATCAAAGCCACTGCCTTATTTTAAAGCATGACAAAGGATTTGGCACTGATACCAATTAAATTAAGTCGCATAATGACTGAAGAATATCCAGTCGAACGCAGGCAATTGGAAGTTCGTAAAAGATTAAAGCAACACAATGATTCAACGTGATTGATTTGAATTTTAAGCAATCAAAGGATTTGAATTTGATTAGATTTACATTAGAAATGCTGTTAGTCTCTAGGAGTATGATATTTGGTCAGACATCCCTGCTAACATAGTAGATTTCTGGGCAAAAACTGTGAGAGAAAATAAAAAAAAAATGGTCAAGAAACGGTAAAAAAAAAAAAAAAAGTTAACACACATGCATATATGGTGTGAGACACTAGACTGAAGGGTTGTAACAACAATGAGTAACAAACTCAACCAAAAAAGATTCAACTTTTCTTACCAAATAATGTAGCACTCCGAGGGAAAGAAAAACGAAGTAACTAGCGATACTTAATTCTTGTAATTATTATGACAATTTAAGTATAATAGCCGTGAAGTAATTTCGCAAATAAGAAAGTAAATTTTGCCACAACGATCGTAGTGTCCTTAACGCAAAACACTTGGCTCATCTGCATTTTATGTGTGGTCTTCTGTTTTCCCTTATGAAAGCAAAGCAAAAATGGTGAAAACTTAATAAATTTTCCTGCCACCTTTTTTCAAGCATGGTTATAAGGAACGTTTTATGTCTTTTTTTTCATTTAAAAATATTAAAAAAAAAGGAGATCACTCTGTGGCCATTGAAAAAAACTGTCTTCAAATTACTGTTGTTAGTTGTAATGCTTGAAGTAGAGACAGAAGTGTGATACGTGAAGAAAGAATATTCAAGGACTTCTCACGATCTAAGTTTCTACAATTATGGTAAAGAAATCTATGACTTGATACCAACCGGTGTTGGTGTATAAACCTAGCCACAAGTAAGCTATTTCTCTTCTTTAATTACTCAATGGAATGAGGTTGAAGTGACTCACAATATCAAGCAGTTCGATTTTGTTCAGCACTGTAAATTATCCTAAAAAGTTTCAACATCCAAGCCATAGACGAGGATTAATGGCTTTGAGGATATTTGCGTGTAATAGGAATCATTTGGGATTTACTGTGCTTTTTAAAAGTTAAATCCATAGCAGCCTTGGTTTGTAGGATGAGATCATATTACACTTAGTTTTCACTCCCATCAAATAACTGACTGTGGCAAGCATTCAGATGGAAGAGTATTAACCCTGCATTTCAAAGAATTACATCTTATCTAGTTAAGCTACTAGCCACTGTTTTGATCGGTGCTAAGAAGCCATGAACATGTACGCAAGAAGCCAGCATATAGCTTGCAAGTTGTAGGACGACTGAGTGTGATAAAATGTGTATTACAGGATGCACAGCAAAATTATTATAACCTCATGCAGTTCTTATCCTGTATCGATTTAGGTTAGCAAATGTTATGTGTAGTCGCTGTAGTCTAGTAGGCAGTGAGTTGGTTTATTAGTCGTAAGGCCAAGGTTCAAACCCAGGGCAGGCATCTCCAGCAAGTGAAATATGAAAAAATATTTTTCGACAACTTCCTCTCAGATTTCTGACAGCAAAACTCTTGAGAGTGAATAAAATTGCCATGAAAAATTTTTCTCAAAAATCAGTATTCGGATCGCTTTAAACTGTGGGACCTGCCACTCAATGTATAAAAAAGTTAACACACACCGCATAGTGCTGTGAGAAGTTACGTCATAATTCGGAGATAAAGGTTGTAATGACCCATTATGTATGTATGTGTGACATTATCTGTTCAAACTGCAAAACAATGGTGCAACCGGTTAAATTTTAACAAGGTTCGATGTTAGCGGATGAGCCTATCGAGTGAATAAATGTAACCCAGCTAACTATTTTGACAGACGAGTTGTACGCAGATCAGTTATATCGTGGTGGAATATAGGCTGTTGTAGCATAACGCGAGGCTACAATGTCATTACAACTGCTCGGATACTGTGCTTAATATCTGCGGAGATCGAAGTAATCTTTTATACTTTGATGAGGCTTCTTATCTGTTTTTCCACCACGAACAATAAGTGCTTTAACAGTGACATGCAGCAGCTTAGTTAAGTATATCAGTGAGGCATTTTTAAGGCAAGATTTTTGCAAAATTTTTAATTTGGAGAGCGTTTAAATCTTAAAGGCAAATATAACGAACTGAAAATTGTAAGCTTGTGTTTATCTCTTCTTCTATTTTTGTTGGTCACAACAAAATACTGTTCATGTGACAGATTTCATAAGTTTTAATTTGAAATTTTGGTTTTTTGGGTAAAAAAAAAAAATATTTCCTAAGAATGGTTAGACATGACAACCTCAGGATTAGGATTGTGTTTCCAAATTAGGCTTCAGCAGGCTTACAACAAGGCATCCAATCCTTTAAGAGATGACTTTTCTCTCAAGAACAGAACACATTAAGGAATTTTTACCCATAAAGGATTCAAAACTTATAGGAAAATGGCTATAGTCACTGACCACAAAGAGTTACTTTAAGTAAGAATTATGGTGTCATTTTTTTTTACCGCCTTAATGTGCCATAGTACGGCATATTACTGTTACACAGTGAAACATACAACTGCGTTTTGTTGTTAAAAGCTTTAAAATAAAAACCACAAGCTGTTCAATCATGTACACTTAGCTCTCAAAACCACTGTTATACCATATTATACGTATTACGAAATATTTTTGTAAGTGAGTGTGAGATAATATATCTTGTTATCTATTTATTACTTAAAGTCTGTCTGTATCTTATACTCTATCCATGAGTAAGCGGTATGAAGGATATAATTTGCATTTCATGTGGTGATGTTCATAAGCAGTCGTTTTGGTAAGGATTTATGGCTTTAAATGGCATTTAATATGAGGGTCTCCTCTTCTTATTGTGAAAATTTCACTTACAACCGCGCTCAGCGAGAGAATGAAAGTGTGTGTATGTGCAATATAACTGGGGTAATAAAAATAATAAAATTACATAAGTAGGCAGGCAGGCGATTATGTTTTCCTTCTCCTTTTCTTTCTCCTTCATAGAGTAGCTCACAGACTACAAGCAAAAGAAAAGAGAAGAAGAAAGAGAAGGAATGATAAAATTGCGGCAGATATCTTCACTTTTATTTTGCTTTGAACATGTCTGTGTGTGTGTATAAAACTCCACAATCTGAGAATTATATTTCGATAATATTAAACGGAAACGGAAATCATATTCAGGAAAACGATAAGCAAAAACATAAGAAATATTTTCAAAATATGTTCTCTGTTTTTGAGGGACATATTATCCGCGCTGAAATTAAAAATGAAATCCATGGTGACCCACTACATACAGTTGCCATAGATTTTTTTTTTAATTCAATGACATGAATTTTCATGTGGTTTGTGTCTTTAATAACTTATATGGTATTTACGTCTTTCTTTTACTATTTCATTGAAAAAAAAAGAACATTTAAGTTACATCGATCGATTGCTTATCCTGATAACAATATTTAAAGTGAATACGTGCGAGATAATGCTAAAGTTTAGAAGGCGTAATGCTCAAGAAGAACAAAGAAAATGATTGGTTGGCACTCAAGTAGAATTCATTGTAAGTATCAGCCCTTAGCAAGCAGTTCTTTCTGCTTGAAATCCAAATGTAAACAAAATTATGGCACATAATGTGTATCAGTTAATGGCAATACATGGAGAAAATGTATCAAGTATTATGGCAATAAGGCACAATAAATGTAAAAATTAGCCAACCAATCCGCTGGCCATAATAGAGCAAATCCTGAATGTAATTGCCGGTACCCACCACGGCATGGTGCAGAAAATCTAGTCATCACCATAGCAATTAATGAGGCAATAACCTGCCAAACACCATACCTAAGTTTTATTCTTAGTTCTGATCAAAGCGAATGATCTACAACGATCGGATGACAGCACAGATCTCTGGCATAATAGAGCACAGTGAAGTGCTCTGTTCCAAAGCAATTTCATGTTGATTTTTGTAATCTAAGAACAAAAAGCTTTCAATAATAATTCATCCAAGGAGCACTCCGATATTCGGAGTACATGACATTAACAACAAACATCATAATAAGGGCAGACAGTCTTTTATTTTGAGACGGAGTAGGACTCCATAATAGAGAATATTATCACAGAGAATGTAGTTTGCAGACAATGACCGAAAACAGTCTCCTACCGTCTTAAATATCTGTTTAGTCCTATATGACCGAAGAGGTACAAGTAATCAGTATAAGGAGTTCTTAGAACTTTTCTATCCACGCGTTCAATAGTTTTCTGAAAACATAGTCAACCAACTAACGCGAAATGGAGAAATACGTTAAAGGGGTTATACGGATGATATGCGATTTAGACTCCAGCTAGAGATCATTTCTCATCTGAAGGAAGGTTCTTTTTCTAAGGTAGTTTAGGCATTTTTAAATTTAAATAAAATAAAGCGCATATAAGATATATCATAGAATAATTTATCTCTGGAATATAATTATCATTCAAATGAATGCCAAGACTTCTCTGTGTGGAGCTTATGTGAAATATCAAATTTTTAATGGCTCTAGAGATTAAATCAGACTGTATTTACCCGATGACATAGCTTATATAGGCTTCTTGGGGGCCTACTATGGTTTACAAATTATTCGCATACACCATGCGATTTCAGAAAGCCCCACTAGAAAACGCTTGTCAGTTTTAAATCGAATGATCTTGGTGGCCAATTCACGTGAGATGACCATGCCCACAAAGAAGCTCATGCAGAATATCGAATGCTGCATATCATTGATATCCAGATCATCAAATTCAGGTTGAAATAAATTCATAATCATCGACGTTTAGGGCTCACCAGTAAAGCCTGGCTAATATCGTTCTCAAAGAAATATGAAGCGATGATGCCGCCAGCCAAACAGCGACTTGTTCGGTATGAATTGGATGTTCTAGAATCTTACGAGTCTGGATATTGTCTGTACCAATAGATTCAGAACTGTTGTTGAAAATGAATTTTTCAATGAAAACTAGGATCACTTGACAAGCGCTCCAGAGCACATTCAGCTAGCAACTTCAGTATTTGGACCAATATTGGTACATATTACAACATATGTGGTGTGAGAAGCTAGTTTGTACTTCTGACGGAAGTGTTGCAATGACCCGTTATGTATGTGTGCATGTATGTATGGATGCAGACCCAAGTCAAGACACGAAATTGAACGCAAGTAGTGAGCTGCAAAAATCTGAATTCTTCTGAGTCTGAAGTGTTCAGAGCAACGCGAAATCGATTGCCTCGGATTTTCTTGCACTCTTCCACTAACAGTGTTAATGTTCTAAGCAGATCTTGTGTGTCAGTAGATCGGCGTACTGGTATTGGTCGATCGTTTCGGGATACACCAAATTAATAAGTCCTCCCGCTAGGACGATTATGGAGATCCTAAAACAGACTAAGCACACAGTGCATGGTTTAAAACAGAAAACCCAGTTTACTAAACACAATTTGATTATTTGCAGGAGTTTTCGAATGCCGTATTCATCTACGGTGTTTGGACAAAACAAATTGAATATTTGATAAGTAATTTGTCACAGACAGACTTCAACAATATGGCTCCTCTTTCTGTGGAACTACATAAGAAATTATCAGCCATTGTAGGCATGTTAGCCAGTGCTGAATACCATAGGAGAGGAGATAATGCATCACATCCTGATGTTATGATCAAAAGTTTGTTTGATATAATCACACTGAATATGCAAAAAAAAAAAATATTATTTTATCAGCTTGTTTTTTCATGTACAAGTCTTTCTGTCTGTCTGTCTGTCTGTTTGTCTGTCTGTCTGTTAACATTGGCTCTATAAATTACGCTGTGGTTTATTTATGTGGCATTGTTTATGGCATTTATTTAAATTTCTTGCTTTACAGTTTTGGAGAGCGTAATAAATATTCGGTTTTTAAAGCTCGTCGTTATTAAAACCGCTTAAGCGCCTATTATCACTCTATGAAATATTTTTTTTT
>QOCX01003755.1:786-15141 GCA_005959815.1 Sarcophaga bullata | reverse complement strand
CAACAATAGAAGTCCTTGGCCAAATGGAAAAAACGTAGCATGGAACAGACTCTAATAATAAAAATGCTAAACGTACATATCTAGCTTCGAATTAATCTTCTTAATTTTTAACCACAACTGTATGCAAGCACATGCCGAACATAAGTCTAGCACTGTGTATATATGATTGTATGGTGGTTTGAGTATATGATGTTATGGATTTTCTTATTACCCACGGCGCTAGAATTGTCGAAATAAAATAAAATAAAAAAACAGAGAGTAGAAAGCCTATTAGACTTTCGGTTGAATGTTTACGATTATTTGTCTTTATGAGCATGAGGTATGGTTTTGTGTTACGTTTTTATATACTTTTAAACTTTTTATAAATGCTAAATTGTTGCTGTTGTATATTGTTGTTGTTGTTGTTATGAGTATAAAATTCTATTAGTACGAGTTAAATTGAATGGAAGATACAAATAAACTGCTTGCAAACATGAAACTTTTAACCAACCAACCATGCATATTAAAAACATCAACTTACTTTTCATGTTTGCTAATTATGTACACACACACACACACATATACACACATATTTTCTCACTTAAGGAAGTATGTAAATATATACCTAATCTATATACACTTACGCTCATACTTGACTGTTTCAAACTCAGACCGTGTTGACTATCTACATAAGCAGGGATTTGTAATTGTTTGATTTTGTTTTCTTTTTTTTTTTTTGTTTTCTTTTGAATTTTTTTCGTTTCGTTTTTTTCATTCAATTTGTTAATGTATTATAGCCACTTGTTAATTTATTATACCCATTTGTCTCCTCTTTCTCTTTCTCTCTCTCTCTCTAACTCTCTTTTCTTTTCGCATATATACACACCATTTCCATTTGCTGCTCATTTACATATGAATGCGTGTGTACATATATTAAAAGGGGACAAATATTCTAAAACTCCTAAGAGATCCAGCCAATGCCGAAAGAATTTCTCTTGCCATCGTAATTAAATTCAATGAAATGTTTATGGTGACATATTACTGTTAGATTGCAACTAGTTTAGCATTTATAACACAGCATAATAGTTATGATTAGAGAGGTCAAAAATTAAATAATGATGAATTAATTGAATTGAAATGGCGATAAGACCACAACAAAAGTAGAAAAACAAAAAAGAAAAATATTGTGATAAATATGTTAATATAATCTATGATAATAAGCACGGTCTGTTGGGTATATAACACGTCAAACTTTAAACCATAAATTTTGTTAAATTATGACAACTTCTTCATTTTTTTTGAAAAATTGTTTCTTAACTTAGTTTTGTCACATCACAAGTTAGGGAACCTGCGGATTAAAGGCGTGATTATACGTGTTTCAAGCCATAGCTCAGACATCTTCATCAAAACTAAATATGGAAAAATGTCTCCCGGACAGCAGATTTCAGACAAAACCTCTGACAGTAAGTAAGACATTGCCATGAAGAGGTCTCTCAAAAGTCTATCATTGGGAGTCCTGACTGAAGGGATTTTAATGACCAAATCTATGTGTGTATTAAGGGCTAAGAAATATATTTCACAACGAAACATCTGAAGGCTTAATTCAAGTACTAGGGATAGAGTTTCTTTCATCAAACCGTATAGTATTTATGGATTGTTTGTTTCACTTTGTATATCTTGATACTAAATGCATAATAAATTGCCATAATATCATTCACCTTATTATTGGTTACATTGAGGATGACATTCAGACACAATTGAACCAAAAAAATTTTAATCTGATCTGCTTGTACCTATACAGCTGATATTGTCTAGAGTATTGCAAGCTTGTGACACAATAGGATCTTTTCCGTGAACCAACAGTAGGCCCCGACATTGTTTTGTCAATAAGAACATAATCAGTAAGGATATGCTTCTTTAGTACTTAAGTTGACTACTGTATGTGCAGTTGTTTGTTTTACCAACTTGTCTAATAATTGTCAAATGAGTGTAGTAAACCATTATTAAAATGGGGAATTTCAAGGAGACTTTGTTAGCATTTCCATAACACGATTAAATGGGTTATTGAACGGCATCTTTAAATTCAATCTGGAGTATATCGAAAAAAAAAACAAATAATTTAATTACGTATGAATGGTTTTCAAATATTAACCATATTGTACGTTGTTTGTCATAACAAAAGTGGAAAAAAATTTATTCATGGCGTATGAAATGTTCCTTAACAGCTGAAGATAGGAGGAGGAGGATACTTTTTTTTTTTTAAATAAAAATTCTGAAACAATAGTGCTTAATTAAAAATTATTTGTTTTTTTTTTCTTTTTTCCTAACGGTTAATCAATTTATTCCCAATAATAATATGAGAGTGTATTCATGCACCAACATTGGAAGAAAAAAAGGTAAGTAAAATTGTGTTGATTTCATCAAAAAATATAGCCCGGAGCACTAAATACGCACGATTTCATTTTCGTTGACTCTGTTGGGAATTTCATATAAAAATTGTTTGCATTTTTGTCTTCACATATTCTTTTTATTTTATTTCATTTTTTGTATATTTTTGTATGTCACTCAATACTGATGTACGGGCGACATTTATTTATTCATTCATATTCATATTTAACCACATCACGTTCGAGTCAAAAAAGAAAAAAAAACGAAAGAAAAAAAAAATTCGAACGGAAATCGAATTTGCCAATAAATGAAAAAGCAAAAAATCTTCAATCTTTCATCACTCTCCTCTCACTCCTACTACCATCTCCTCTTTGTACAGTGTACAGAGTGTATTCATAAGTAGAAATTTATGAAAAACAAACACTAAAATGCTCACACGCTCATATTTTCTATTGACATTAAAAAGAAAAAAGTTCACTTCAACAAAGTAACACAAAAAAAAAATGGAAAAAAAGGGAGACAATTCTGAAAGGAAGACAGAGAAAGAAGGCAAGATGTACGCATGTAGGATGAGAAAGCAAGAGAGAGAGGAAGAGAGAGAGAAAAAGCATTTCAAAAGGAAGTATAAGAAATAATACGTATATAAAAAGCATGTGAAAGTGAGTGCAGGAAATATACTCACTAATACTCCATACCACCACCATCTAAATAAGTGAAGTAAGTTTTTACTTCTCTTGTCAAAATAAGCACAGCTAAAGTTTAATCGAAAAAACATTAAAAAATGACAACAACAAAAAAAAAGAAATAAAAAAAGAAACCCATTTTCTTCAGCGATAAGACTTTTAATTTTACACAAATTCCTATGTGCAGAGCAGTCAGTTATGCATTCCGAGGAATGTACTGTCCGCAGCGGTTTATAGTTTGGCAGAATAATTGCATAAATCTTGTCTAAGTTTGGAGCAAAAAAATCCTGGGGTTTTATTATTGAATGTCTAGTTTTGGAAGTCATTATTAACAATTAAAAAAAACTAATTCTGGCAAAAGTTTGCAAGCTGGCCGCATGTCTAATAAACCAATACCTTGCCTACTAGACTACGGTGACTACAATATGAAATGCATATCCTGGATATAAGCATGCATTTCAAAAAAGGTTCTTTAGCCTACAACAGCTCTCTTTATGCGCCCTTTGTCCCAATGTATCTTCTCAACATCAACGGAAAGGTTCTTCTTTATCTGTCTCCTCATTGCTCTGAATTCTCACTTGAACTCGCATTTAGCCAAGAGAGATCCTAATTCTTCTATTTACCTGATCCTGTTTACTTGGACTGTCACATATTAATCATGAGTTCGTATTGCAGTCAACGAGATAGTATTTCTAAGTTCTGTTAGATTAAGTGCATCTTTCTTTGGCGATCACTTCAGCTTGATCTGTAATTTTTCCAAGTGTTCCTAATATTTCACTGCAAGGAACCGAGCATTTTCACTTCCAAGCCATAATTTATTATTGTTCTATCCACATACCACAGAAGGCTTCCACCCTTACAAAAGTATTTAGAGAAGCTGTTTAAGTGTAGCAGCCAATGCCTTGTATGTTGCAGTTCTAAAACCTTGTGCTTGATTGACGATTCTTCATTTCCAAAGCTAGCATTCATACTGAGTAAATACGTCAATTTAGACTGTGGTCATGCATGTTGTAGTTATAAGACCTATTTTGCCTTATCTGATGAAGATTCTACGTCTCCAAAGCGAGCCTCAAACCGAGCCCCGTAGAACAGGATAAATACATGCGTTTAAGCTTGATACTCCTTCATATTGGTGATGATTCTTCGTCTACAAAGCTAATTTCCGAATCAAGTCCCCTAGAATAGTGCAAATACATGCGTTTAGACTTGTTTCTACCTTGCAGCTAGAAACAGCTGTTACGCCCGTTATGGATCTGTAATATGTAAAGTTTAATTTGATGTCATAATTCGATTTAAAGATTGGACGATTTCTTATTCAAACAAACTGGGCTATACCGTGTATTAGCTGAATACTCTTGATACCGTTGCATCATGATTTTCATGGGAGTGGAATTAGTATAGAAAACAGTCCAACAATGTCAAATCGCAGTTCCTTCTCAGTCAATTTACATCATTTTGCCTAATTAAACGGCCATCAAACGTTTGAGTTCAACTATCATGTTGAAATTAAACTACGCCCACATAAATACCATGACGAGCAGGCACAATAAAATCGGTTATCATGGTGCGATAGGTGTCTTCGTGTCTTCGTTGACTGTAATATTTGCGTCGTGCTCATTTCCAAAGAAATATGGGCCAATTATGCCTCCGCTTCACTAGTTCACCAAAAAGTCACTTGTAATGGGTTGCATTGGCTTCGTAAGACACGTAAATAGCATTACTGAGCACCAAAATACGGTAAATTTTTTCCTTACTATTGTAAGCAGCAAGCTTCATCCGAATTTTTTTTTCATCATGCAGCTTTTCGTTGGCAAAACGTTGGTCAAGCGTAAATCGATTCATTACGTTCAGTATTGCCAGATTCAAAATAATCGATGGTTCAAATTTAAACTAATAGATGGCCCACCCTATATTTTACACTGGTTTGACTATTTACTGGAGCTCGAATATATTGCAAATGTGGACAGAAGTGCTAAAAATCGTACATTACAGTAATAGAGTGAGAGTATCGAAGTAAGCCACTACGTAATGTTAAAAATTAGTTCCTTATCAATTAACAGTTTTCCTATTAAATGTTACTTCCATCGGAGATTTATTTAAATCCTTGTTTTGTATGTCTTATTGTTTAAATTTTTAAAGTAAATGACTTTTTATTTGACTGATATTAACTTAACCGACATTATTTCATTCCAGAGAGAGAGAGAGAGATATTGTACGTTCTCCTTATGAAATATGTTTATTTCACCTTTTCGTTATATTAACTTTTTATTTACCTTTAACGTTTGTTAAATATTTGAATATACGTTTACTTTTTCCTTTGACTTTTATCTCTCTTTCTTCCTTTTTTTTTGTTTTTTTTTTTTTGTTTGGAAACAGAAGAGGAAAATATTGTAATAAACTATCAATAACCTTCCAACTCTACAAGTTAAAAGACAGGCACAGATTTACCATTTTTTTGTTTTTTCTATGGGGAGCGGGGAAAGAAAGTAAAAGAAACAGGTAAAATAAAATATATATGTATGTAGACATTGAACTCAAAGGGCTTATCACATGCAAACACTTGCGTTCTGTAAATAAATCAGCATCATTATAAAATCTTTGAACATTTTCGAAGTAAAACGAAAAGAAAAACACTCTTGGAAAACTCACTCACTTTTTGGGTAAAAAAAAGTTTTTCTTATGCTCTCTTTATACATGGATGTGTCGATGTTGACTTTACTTTTGGGAAATGAAATATCAAAAAAAGAAAAACATACACACACACACACACACAGTCAATATCTATATTTTATGCAAGCGATAGAGAGTTCAAGTATTTACGAAAAAAAAAAAATCTAGATGCCATTAAGTAGTTGAAGTGTGTATTCTTTATAGGTGAGATGATGTTAGTGAAAGTATTAAAAAAAAAAAGAAGTTTCGTTTACATATTAAAAGCAGGTGCTAGGAAGAAAGGCTTGTATATTTTGCTATGCTTTCATTTAAAATTAAAACGACTTCAAACTTTGGTAATAAGAAGAAGACTTTTATGGAATTAATTTTTAATATTTTGAATACGTTTAAGCTTGGTTTGTCCTGGTTCAGTTACATACAATTCCTATATAAATCTCACTTCGATGCCAATGGAATATGGCCAATTCCTCCAAGAATTTAAGGATTTTCGGAAATATCCTGGATACTTTGAATCGCAGGGCAAATGTAACTAATAGATCAATGGATTAGTTACACGATGTATCATGTTAGAATGAGTAAAACAGGTTGTTCGTCCTTCTAATCAGACGATCGCAAATAATCTTAGTTTTACTCTTTACCTTTACAACTCTTTAGAAATTACTGTTGATAACAACCATTGTGCTACATCTGTCAAGTTAGTTAACATTTATTCCCTCAAAAGCACAAATACAAATGCAAGTAATTAAATTGTTTTATCAAAATGCAGATTCTGTTCGGACAATACACTGTGCGCATTACCCATTTTCCAATTGCTATATAATCATACTGAAATTGTCGTGGTAGTGGTTTGTTTGTTGGCATATTAGGCATGAGGCTACGGTTCAAATCCCATGTCAAACGTTTCCAATATTTGACTTCAGCAGGCAATGTTGCTTAAACAAAGTATTAAAAAATTTCCAATTTACAATTTTCATGGAATTTCCTGCGTTTCACTCCAATATAACATTGAAACAACGATTAGAAGAGAGTTTTTGTTGCATTGAAACTTGGCTAAATGTGTGCTAATGTTATAATTTCCGTTTAACGTTGGCATAAAAATGGCAAAAAACTGGTAATGTAAACAAACATTGCATAAAAACGGCAAACAAAACGCCATTGAAATGTGTTGTAAACTCTAATACACGAACACTCTCTCAAATAGCATAAGCAAGGAATTTCGAAAGTAAGCTTAAATGATTTTCTTTCTTCGATTTTTTGTTTGGATTGTTCAGCTAACAATTGAACAGTTTTGCCTTGAAGGTGAAAATGTGAGGATATGTGCGATGAAAAAAAAAAATCATAATGCATATATACGAGGGTGGTTAAAAATCTCAAATTGAATTTTTAGAAGTTGATAACAAAAAATTGTTTGCATGTTCTTAGGGAAGCTTTAAACAACCCTCGTATGTTTGCAATTTTAGAAAAAAATTTTAACTGTTTGTTATTAATACAACAGATAACAGAACATTAACTTTCTTTTTTTAGTTTCTTTCAAAATAGAACATTTATTGTCAACAGCTAAGATTTACGGTGGAGGTAGAAAGTGTTCCAAACACTCTAAGGAGAGCAATTTACTGAGATAAATAAGAAATATTTTTGAAAAGAACACCGTTTTGTTGCTTTTTTTTTGTTAATACCGTTGGTTTTTAAATAAAGGCCATTGTATGAATAGACTTAGCATACGAAAATATACAAAAAAATGTACAAAAAACGATACGATTTTGAAAAACTTAACAACTGGTACGATTTTGTGTGCCCCATCACATACAATTCAGTGGCAAAATAAAACTCAGAATACAAAAAGAATTCAAAGAGTTTCGAAAGCAGTTCTAATGACAACATTTCGAGCTGGCTGCTAAAGAGTAGAAATGTTTATGCCACAAGCACTTGTTAGGTTTTCAAACAAGTGGCAATGGCAGTGGCAAATCAGCTGCTAGTGGCAGTATCACTAAGAGTATCAGGAATTGATAGAGGTTTTTGTGGCGAAATTTATTGAAACAGAAAAAAATAAAAACAAACAAATTTTACATCAAAACTTTTGTTCGTGGCTTTTTAGCTTTCCTCAACTTCAATTCAAACGAATAAACGAAAATTACAAAAAAAAAAAAAAAAAAAAAAAAATACAATCCTTGACAAGAATTGGCGACTGCTTTTTTGGCAATCATGCATAAGCATTCAAAAATTTTTGTGTTCTTGAGAACAATCCAGCGCAATGGCAACTGTTCTCTGCAAAGTGTTTGTTTCAAAACTAAAATACTTCGAATTTCATTTCTCGGCAGAAACGTTCAATAATGCACATTGAAAAAGTTTTGTGGTCGAAATACAAAATTATTCGATGACTTCTCTACTGCATGAGTGATAAATTAGTTCAAGTCATTGTCAATTGTCATCGAAATAAATGACAGAAATGCGCCAAACTTTGGCAGTAACAATCAAAAGAGAAAAACTCATTGTTTTTTCGTTTTCTTTTTTTTTTGTATTTGTGCAGACAAGTTCCAGTGGTTAATCATGTTCATCAATAATCCAAGGATTGCATCAAGCATCTTTCACTTCACTAGCAAAACTTTTTTCAAACAAATTCTTTAATTGTTTTAAGTTTTAAGTTTTTGAATAAGATTTTTGAAATGCTTAACAGTTTAGATTTTTAAATTTGAAACAGATTGGAAGCAAATTCCAATTTCATTTAATTTTTGAAAGACAGCTGCAGTGTCTGCAAGTGAGTACCAATTTTATTACATTTTTGTCCAACATTTCGTTACAGTATCTTATCTGGTGTAAGCTGCTGCCTTGTCCCTTCATATTGGAAACCTTATGCAAAAGATTTCAAATAAGATTAATGCTCCCGAACTTTAAACTTCAATAAGCACTAATGGATCACGACAAGGGGGCTTGCCTTACACACTAAACTAGTCTGTAAACTTGCTTGTGAACGAGAAGCTTCTGCCAATTAACCATTAATGCTCTAAGGGTTACAATTTAATTTGTATTAATTTTGCTTCTTTATTGCATTTGGAAGTTAGCAATCTAACAAGGTGGTTGCCGAAGATATTTTATGGTGAGGCACTATTTGGTTATTTATTAGAACTGAAGGGCATGCATCTGAACATATTTTTGTTCCTTAATTCTTATTTTCCATTGTCTAGTTAAATAATGTATTCCTCTAGCTGTAGAGATACTTCGAGGACATGCTCATATAAGCAGTATTATTTGCAAAGGCAGAATGTGTGCGTGTGATTACTCACTGACATATGCGAAGTATACGTTAAATGTATGAATGTAGGCTGAAGCACAATGGCTGCAATCTTCTGAAAAGCTTTACTGTGGTCATCTTCATAAACTGCAAGCTTTAGTAGACAAACAGTCCGTAGACAAATCTAGGAAAGACTAAACTTGTAATGTTATGATCCGAAAATAATATCGTGAAGCCTGTCGACAGGCATTGATTGATTTTGGACTCCAGCTTTTAAACAATCTCTGGAAATAATTGTTGGTACGCAAAAATCAATAACACTTTCAATCTTTTGTCTGACGCTAGGCCACTCCATATTATTTTGTGCTCAAAGCATTGCAAAATCTCTTTGCCTAATACGATAACAAGTGCTAAGCTTTGCATAAAATTCAATTAAAATAGAAATCAAATAATCAAATAGGAATGGTAGGCCAGCCGATAACATCACAAGAAGTGTGCTGTTTCTAACAAATACTTGTCCAAGTACTCAATTAGAAAAATCAGCAATAAGAACCAGAAGCTCTATATACCATCACAGCAATCCAATCCAGGCAATTTTTTTTAGCAATTAATCTTGAAAATGTAATAAAATTCCGCCGTAATTTCATAAATTCCTGTGTAGAAAAAACTTGGTCTTTTATAATTACAACGATTATATTTAAAAGCTTTTAACAGCTACAAATAAATCTATTCACACTTCGCAATTCTACTTCTTCTTCTTTATGCTTTGCAGTATCAATTTTTATTTCATTATGAAAATGTAATGAATGTGAAAATGAAAAGAAAATTTTCATTTTCTTTTGATATTTTGCGTGAAAATGCTGTTAATGTTGTGTGTTAATAGTTTTGCCTATGTATTCTTTATATTTTTTGTTTGCTCTACTTTACACTTTGCCGACTTAAGTTTATTAAAAAAAAAAAAAGAAAAAAATCTTATAAAAAATTAAGAAAACAAAATGAGTTAGTAAAACGGCTCGAGAAATGCAAAAGTAGCATAATAAAATAGCAATAGTAAGCACAGAGATGCAAGTGCATGCATATACACATACAACTATACATTGACAAACAAACAGTGTAGATGTTTGCAAGAAAACCCATTTATAATTACGTTAAACGAAAATGAAAACCTAGAGAGAGAGAGTTCTAAAGATGGAATATGAAAACTTCATACAAACTCCTATAAAAAGTCATTTAAACCAACTCCAACTACATTGTAACTCCATCTAACTGTGTTCTACATAGAACTTGTTTGAATGAAAGATATAATTAATAAAAGAGAAAGAGAGAGAAAGAGAGAGAGAGAGAAAACGAGAAAAAGCAGAGAAAATTGTTGCTTCTAGTATAATAAATAAACAGCTATTGTGTTGTAAGCAACAACTTTTGCTATATTTTCTCCCAGCACTCGTAAAGACTACTGTTACTGTTGCTGTTGCTCTTGTTATTACTCATGTTGTTATAGTATATTCGTCTTTGATGGTGTTGTCTTCCACTTCATAATTGTTTATTATGAAATTTTATCTTTAGTTTTTAATTTTCTTTAAAGTTTTATAAAATAAATGTTGATGCTGGCTTAACCATATTTATAAGCAGACAAATTAAAATAACTTCAAACCATCCCACTCTCACACTATATTATTCACACTATTTCGTTTCATTAGAGTGTCCAATGAAATGAAATCTTAATACGAAATTGGTTTACGGGTAAAGTATAGTTTGTTGGAATAAAGCACAACAAATTTGCCTAAAAGAAATTAATCCTTTAGCACTTTGGCTTTCTCCAGCAATATTTTATAGTTTCGATACACTGTTTAGAGCACAGCACGCTCTATCTTATTCACTGAAATATGCAGCATATCCTTTTAAGTGTTGACAAATTCATTGCGTCTTAAGTAATTTCTTCAATATCGAAAATAGAACATAACGTGAGTACGCTTTCTCTAATCAATTAGGCGAGTAATGCAACAGGTCTTTCATTGATTGGTTTACTTTATTTTTCCCTTTATTTAAGCACCTTAACTCTGCTTTAACTAATCTTCGTATTTAAGTTTATCAACAGAAATCGCCTTAGGCTAGCAGGTTGTGTACTGTATTATTAGAATTAAAGCTGCGGTTCAAACCACCAACCCAGAAATATGAAAAAAATGCTTCGTCGGCAACTTGCTCTCAGCAGTGTTCTGGCAAAAACTCTGAGAGCAAAGTAAAATTGCCATGAAATGTGTTACAAAAATTTTGTCGTTCGAGTCGTCATTAAATTATAGGTTTTGTCGTTCATGGATAAAATAACACACACACAATATAAGTGGTGTGTGAAAATTTGATCAATTATAGATCTATTTACGTCTTAATTTTATTATTAACACTTTCTGAATACTCTAACCATACTTTGTTATAAATTTTGAAAGAAAAAATTTATGTTTTGTGTTGCTTAAAACGGCCTCAACTGAGGACAAAATATTTTTCACAAACTGAACTTGAATTTTAAATGAATGTGTTGCTTTTGTTTTTTTGTTTTTTTTTTTTTTATTGGTTTTTTATTTACACAATTTGAAATTTTATAGACAAGAAATGTGAAAGAGAATTTAAATTTTCATTACAAATAGAAATTAACATTAATTGAGCGCATGCAACAAGAGGCATTAATTTATTTTTTTTTTTAATAATGGCTTGCTGATCCTTCAGTCAGAATTAAGATTTGCTTTCTAACACCATTTATGTTGTATGTGTTAGTTTCAAACATGTGTGACTCCGAACGTTAGATTTTAGAAAAACTTTTCATGGCAATTTTATTTACTCTTAGAGTTTTTGCTTGATTCTTATATTTTGATTTGTTGGAAATGTCTGACCGTATCCTCACGTCTAAGTGGCCAACACACTACCTACTAGACTACGGTGATCTAAGAAAGTTTTAAAATGTCAAGGCATTTCTCCTCTCTCAGAGTCAAATTTGAACTTCTTATTCTAGCTCTTGAAAATCTTTCCCATTACTAAAGTACATTCACCCCGAAATGATTTTAAAATTAAATCCACAGTTTATATGACTTAATTTGCCATTAACAAACAACAAAAACTAAAAACATCAACTATCGATTAGTTAAGCCGTAGATACTTATTTAACGCTCATATAAATAATCCACATGTATTATATGAAGGGAGAGAAAGGGAAGGCAAAATAAAAAAAAAAATAGAGAAACTCTTCGATTAATACTTTAAGCCCAACATAATCCTCTGGATGAGCAAGGAAACAAATCAAATAGAACAGGGGAAATAAATAAAAAAAAAAATTTCAAATATAATCAAATCACTATGAATGCTAAAGAGCACACTCAACATTAAACTGACGTATGTTGCGAAGAAAATGTTGAAAGAGAGAAAATAAAACTGCAATACCCAGTTGTCATATACATACGTATGTATTTGAGCAATATGTGTCCATATGTTTTAAAAATAGACAAACAAAGAAATTAAAAATGAAAATAAAACTCAAACAATAAAAATATACACATACATACATACACCACACCACACCACACCACACCACTATATCAATGTCAATCAATATGGTATTGATGACACCATAGCCAGCCAAGCCATACACCGTAAACGTTATTGTCATCAACCATATTGACAATGCCAACCATACCATCACCATCATATTTAGCATTAACAGCATGCATACATGCATATGTAACGATGTACACTAACGCTGTGCTGTACATGAATAAATCCCTAGTAATGACTGTCAACAATTCCAAGCAATGATGACTATTTTAATAATTTACAACAATGGCTGGCAAAACGGATTGACAGATGTACGTATGAACATACATATATCGGCTAAAAATTATAGACAGATTGAGGATAATTCCTGTAGAAAGGTAGGCAAAAAGTAGGACGAATTAGACTCAACATTTCGTATCAATCACTGTAAATGAGTATTTTTTTTAGGATTTTGCCAGCAAAAGTACTTAAAATCAACAATCAAACAAATCGAATGGAAATAAACCTCTGTCAAGCGAGCAACTGCATAGTTTCACAGTATGGAAGCAGGGTGAGATAGATAGAGAGAGAGAGAGAAGAGAAAGAGACGAGAGTAAAAAAAAACTAAAAATCTAATCTATATCAACGATGAATACATAGAAAGTAGTAAAGAATGTTGTAAATCACATAAAATGGGTTTTGCTTTCGGTCTCACAGTCTTACAGAGATACAGATTGCCTACCCTCTATATGTCTAGGTATTGTAGTAGCGGTTTATTAAAGTATTATGATATTAAATCCCAATTGCATACTTAACTAAGACAATAAAATATTTTATCCATATTGAAGGGATTTATTTCGTTTCTCTTTATCTCAAGTGTTTTATTATACACACCACATTCATATTCACAAAATTTCAAGTTACGAGGGTGGTTATATAAAGTAATAATAAATTAATTCTTTTAATTTTCATACGCATTATTTCATTAAATATAGAAATAATTCAATAAACAATTGTTTGACGATGAAATCAAGCAACACAAGTTCAGAAACTGAAGGGAAATCATAACTTTGCATCGTGATTTTCCATCCATAATATATTCACTGACATCTCAAAGAATAATACCAACAACAATCTTAAGGGAAAGTTAAAAAACACGTTGATCAGCGAAGTAACTCTCCTCTACTCTCAATGTAAAACTGCAATAATTACAGTTTAAAGTCGACTCCGAACGAATGATTTTTAATGAAATTTTTATGGCAATTTCAATTATTCTCAGAGTTTTTTCCGGCAATCCACTGAGGAAAAGTTCTCGAGGAAATATTTTTTTTTATTTCGTTTTGCTTGTGACGAGGTTTGAACATGGCTTCATGTGAAAAATAAACCACCATACTACCAACTAGACTACGACAACTTCAATGAAACCCTATACCATGCATGCTAAAGTCATTTCAAGATGCTGCATGATGGCTAAGATACTAGTTTGAGGAAAGATAAAATCTGAACAATATCTACCCCTCATGAGCTTAGTAATAATTTAAAAAGTTCTTTAGAATAAGTCTGATATTTCCGGGTATCTTTAATATAATAAGTTAAACATAAGAAATATAAAAATCTCTGAGTATTTACATATTTTTTTTGGGGCTTTGCCGGATTGTAAGACCTATTTTGGAATTCTGAAAACGTGCTTTGATTGCAATAATAGCGGAAACAGTGATAAATGTCAGTAATTGTTGGATTTTCCCGTTAAAAACAGCACACCTTAAAAAGAAACCTTATTTCGATGGCATTTGCGGTCTCAAAGACGAGAATAAAGCTGCACAGATACTATTTGCCAGAAAAAGAGCATCAGACATGCACTATATACGATCAGAAGGCTGCTTATGCCCC